>JAOANK020179536.1:0-16740 GCA_026257165.2 Telfairia occidentalis
TATACATAGGCATAGCCGAATGTTGAGTAGTATTATTAGAAATATTTAATTTAAAGTACAAAAACTATAGGGGGACATTTAGTGCATGGGTGCTTATCAAAAAAATTATATATATATATATATATATAGTGCATGGGTTTAACATCTTAAGCTTGTGAATGTTAGATTTGGGGGTTAAGTTGGAGCGTCTAAATAGATTAAGTTTAGGAAAACTCTGTTTGGGATGTTGGGTATTTGTTTAGGAAGTTGGAGTTTAGGAAAGCTGTGGTTGAGTTCTAGGATTAAGAAGTTTAGGTTTAGTATACCTATGTTTGGTATATATAATATGATTTTCTTCATAATAATATTTATTTCATCCATTTCAAAATAAATATTAATATCTAATTCATTAAACAAGTGTATTGAATCAATTATATTGGAACTTAAAATTATTTTTAAATCTATTATTTCTTGTTTATTGACTTTGAATTCAATGTAAAATTAGTTTTAATTCTAATTTCTAATTACGATTGAATTTATATTCTTACTTAATTGTATTAAATTTGGAATCTAGATTTATTTTATTTATTTATGATTTACTATTGAACATTAGTTATTTTTAAACATATTGATCTTTTTAATATTACTCTAAAACTATTATAATTTTTTAAATGTAATCCTAGACAAATAAAATATTACTAAACTAAAAAAGTAGAAAACATTTTTTTTTGTTCAAGCTTATTGTATATTAATATGTCAGGAATATTACTTGTATTATTCTGTTATTTAATTTTAATAATGTTAATAATATTTAATAATTAGCTATATAGTTTGTTTTTAAGTCTATACGAAAATATAAGATAATCGAGAATTACTATTAGATACAATTATCTTCTATTATAATTTTAAAATTTCAAATGTACAACTAATAATAATAGTTTATACTTGAATACTTTTACTGTATCAATAAAAATAAAAATAATATTTATGTCATACAATTAAAATAAATCAACTTAGGTAGGACCCAATTAGAGATGATGGGTAAATGTGTGCTCAAAAGATAATTTTCATTCATTCCAAAATTACATAAAAAAACTTAAAATAGGTAGATTTGTACAAAACCGACTTAAAAGGAAATAGTAAACGACAATTAAGTCTAACAACTATGTTTGTAATAATGGACTATAAATAATATTTATGTTTATAGTATTCTTATATTAATTAGTATATAATGACAGGAAAAATATAGATAGAAGTTGGATAAAGCTTCAAGATAGTTAAAAAAAACCGTTGTTAAACACCTTATTTTTGTAGTGAAAGAGTATGTTGAGGGAAAAAATCATTTATTGATATGTCTAAATATCAAGAGAATAAAAGTGGGGTAACATATTGTCAGTGCAAATATTGCCAGAATACCAAAATATTTTTGGGTGCTCAAGCCCCCATCGCAGGTCTGAGACGACTCAGAAAACCAAGATTTTATCGTGACTACAATTTTAGAGAGATGTGAAAACGAAAGCCTATGTGATTGTTTCTGTAACTAGATAACCAACATATTAAAGGTAATTTGTACTCATTTGGAATTCTTCATCATATAGTCAGTGGATTTTTCATGGAGAAAGACCTGATTTAACACCTTATTTGAGAACTATGTCAGCATCAGCATCTAATTTTAGTTCAACAAACCTTGGAGAGAACAATGATGATATGGTTGAATTGTTGAATCACTTGACAATGTAAAATAAATCTGGACATCAAACAATAATTGAGGTTGAAAAGAGAAACAATAGACAACCTAGAGGTAACAAGTTTCAAACAATGTTCGAAGAAGTTACTCAAGAATTATATCTAAGATGCACTCAATTTTCTACATGTACATTTTTTGGTGAAATTGATGCATATTAAAATACTTAATCTGTGGAGCCATAAATCTCTCGACATGTTATTACAGTTGTTGAAAGATGTTTTTCTTAATAACACAAAAATTCCAAGTTCACATTATGATGCAAAAACACTACTACGTGACTTGGGGTTAGGTATGAATGTATTCATGCATGTAAAAATGATTGTATTGTTTTGGAAAGAGTATCAAATGGCAGAATTTTGTCCATAATGTAATGAATCTCGTTATAAGAAAAATGATTATAACCAGCATATTAAAGGTAAGTTTTAAGGTGCTGTTGAAATGAGATGGCATAAAGAGAAAAGAATGGTATTAGAAGGGGTTTTGAGACATCCAGCAGATGTTGAGGCATGAAAGGACTTTGACAAACAATATCGTCGATTTGTAGAAGATTCTCTAAATGTCAAACTTAAATTAGCTTCTGATGCATTTAATCCATTTGGCAATATGAGTACATCATATAGCATATGGCTAGTAATATTAATTCCATACAACTTACCTACATGAAAATATATGAAAGAAGTTTTTTTCCTTCATCTTGTTACTCATTCCAGGTCCAAAATTTCTTGGAAAAGACATTGATATATTTTTACAGCCTTTGATAGATGAGTTGAACAACTTACGGCTTAATGGTGTTGAGACTTACGATGCATGCAATGGACAAGTTTTTCGACTTCATGCAGCTTTGATGTGGATAATCAATAACTTTTCAGCTTATGGTAACTTGTCAGGATGGAGTACTAATGGTTATAAAGCATGTCCAACTTATAATGAAGATGTTTCATGTACTGTCCCATTATTTGAATTGGTTATTAATGGATGTTAGTTTTTAGATTTATTAAGTGATTGAGAATTAAATTGAGTTAATAAGGTGAATTTTGGTTTTAAGCATTATTTTGAATTTTTTTTGACAAGAAAGACAAATTAGGAAAAATTAGGGTATTTTTTGGGAGTATTATTTAAGATAAAATAAGAGGGATTTGATAAAGATAATACCAATTTTGAATTTATATCAAATTGGGCTAGGATTAGAGTTTATGGAGAACCCTATAAGTATGCATGTTATGAAACCTTAGCCACCAAACCTTTTTCATTTCGAAATAAATTTTTCTGTCATTTTTTCCTTCTCCCGTTCACGCCAACCTTCTCTTCGATAATTTATCTCTCACGCACTCATTCTCTCTCTCATCCTTTCATTGGTTGTGGCGCGTGGGCAATAGCAGCTGCAGTTCCAAACAGAGAGCTTAGGCCAGGCCATTAAGGATTTATTATGCTTATTAAGAAACTATGTAAGTGGCTTTGCTCTAGGATAAGCCTTCGGGCTAGGTTAGATGAATTGATTGTTATTGTACTGTATGATATCCTATTGCCTATTATGTATGATATGATATGGATGAGCATGACATGTACGAATTTTGTGTGCCTTTACAATGCAAGAAATTATGTTGAATGTCATGATTAAGTATAAGCATGTTTGTTTGATGTTAGAGGCAATGTCTGATTATTGTGTTTGGGTGCATTCGAAGTATTGTATGTATTCTGTTAATTGAATACCATGAACAGGATTTATTTGTTAAGTTAGTTTGGGACCTATGCATGACTATTTTGTATATAGCACGGACTGAATTGATGAGTGACAACTGCTTCAAACTTAGAAGGCCTGTGTTGGGGAAAATTTGGCTACACTGATTGGGTACTATCTAACTTTAGTTGTAGTAGGATTCCTTGAAAGAACCCATATTCATACTCCATGTGACATGGCACTATTATGGGATCTCCAAGTTTAGTGTGTCAATGTTAGAGGGGACTGATAACTCTACAAAAGTGACTAATTAGGAGTCTTTCAGGATTGAATTCATCTTATTCTTGAAGAGATTTCCCTTTAATTTATGAAGTAATTGCTTGACATGTCTTTGTTGGCTTATAATGTCTTTGTTTGCTTATAATACCTTTGAGAATCCTTAGATTGATACAATATTATATTTAAGACAGCATTTGATCAGAATTTAGGGAAATTATATTTAATTGATACTGATTCTTAATATTTTGTTGAGCTAAAAATTGATGGAGCAATATTTTAGCAAACCAATTGATAGAGCATTTATCCGACAAAACAAACAGATAGAATCTCCGTGAAGATAACAAAAATTCAAATATGGAGTAAAATTTATCTCTTACAGAATTTATCCACTGTTAGATGCAAGCCATGTGGACAATTTAAGCTAATAGGTTTTCTAATCACAAAAGGAAGCTTATGAATAGAAAAGAAGGCCGTCAATTAAAAGAGATCTGATTCTTGATGTTTTATTCCCAAAATTCTAGTTTTTAGTCTTCGTTCCCACATAATCGTTCGTTGTTACTGCTGCTATTGCTTTTATTTTCGATAGAGAAGGGTTGGAAAAAAAAAACTTCATGGAGATTGAAGGAGAAGAAGCAATTTAATTCACTTCACCCATGGAGAAATCAATTTTAAAACTCTTTAGGATTATTCGCATTATGTTTTCCTTTGTTGTTTTTGATGTTGTTTTGTTGTCTTTTGTTTTTTTTTTAAGCATGAACTAATCACCCTTGGGTGAGAATTATGGGATATGTTATTAACTTGATTTTAGTTTTGAAGTAAAAGCTTGTTGGATTGATTTGTTTTATAAGTATTTCTATCGTTTAATGTTTATGTCTGCCTCGCCAACGCACATGAATACCTTCTCTAAGTTTCAGAAGAAAACATGAGAAGTAATTTACTTTTAAAGTACATTCGCCTCAAGATTAGGTTAGTTGTTGGCTAAGTAGGGAGGTTAGGAATAATCACTCACTTAATGCACAAAAACAACAAGTTAAATTCAAATAAGTTAGTGAAAATTAACTTAAGATACTTGGGAGGTTTGGAAGGACTCCGAAAGACTATTGTTGTGTGTATTGGTCCTGCAATTCTTTTGCTTCAGCATTCTATGTAGTGAAAATAGCATGTTACCTTAATCTGAACCCATTTATTCTCATTGTCACAACCACTCAAGTATGCTATTTATTATGTCATTCAATTTGATTTAACATTAGTTATAAAATCAATCATCAATCATTTTTTTTGTCACTTTGAGTTCACTAAGAGACCAAGGACAAATAGTTTAAAATCTACCACTAATCCCTATGGATACGATATAGAAATACTTATCACTTGTCATTGACCATGTATAGTTGCACATTAAATTGTGTGATTAAATCATTCACCTACACACACGCGAACAAGTTTTTAGCGCCGTTGCCGAGGATTAGTTTAAATTTTGACTTATTTAAATTTAATTCTTTTGGTGAATTGGAGCTTTATTTAGGTTGATTCAATTTCTTTGTGTTTGTAGTAACTGGTGCATGAACACTAATTCTTATTTGGAGGCGAAATTGGATTGAAAAATTGAATGAATTCTTCGGAGACTAAGAAGGAAGTTGATAAATCGATCAAATTTGATGGAACATAATCCTATACCTCCTAAAGGACAGATGGAGCAAGCAAATCAACAACCAAACAGAGGAAGAGTTCTGTTACCTGAAGTAGTAATGCAATAGGTCAATTTCTTATACCAGTAGATCAGGTTGAAAACCATGTAATCTTAGCTAATGACATGGAAAGAACCATTAGAGATTATGCAGTCCCAATGTTCGATGAATTAAATTCGAGGATTGTTAGACTAAATATTCAGGCATCAAACTTTGAGATGAAGCCTGTGATGTTTCAGATGTTACAAACCATAGGTCAATTTCATGGTTTACCTGCAGAAGATCCACATTTGCATTTGAAGAAGTTTCTAGGAGTGAACTACTCATTTGTGATTTAGGGAGTTTTTAAGGATGCTCTACGTTTAACTTTGTTTCCATATTCATTAAGAGATGAAGCAAAAGCTTGGTTAAATACATTTGCTCCAGGATCAATTACTACTTGGAATGAATTAGCAGAGTAGTTTTTGATTGAGTATCTCCCACCTACAAGGAATGCCAAACTCAGAGCAGAAATTATTTCTTTTAGGCAATATGTGGATGAACCCTTCAATGATGCATGGGAAAGATACAAGGAACTCCTTAGAAAGTGTCCTCACCATGGCTTACTGTATTGTGTACAACTAGAGACATTCTATAATGGTTTAAATGCAGCTACACAAAGCATGGTAGAAGCTTCAACAAATGGTGCATTACTATCAATAACATATAATGAGGTATATGAAATTTTGGAGAGGATATCAACTAATAGTTGTCAATGGTATGATGCGAGATCAAATCTTGGGAAGCGACCACAAAGAATTACACACGTTGATGCATTAACATCTATTAGGGCTGATATCGCTTTATTAACAAACATGATCAAAACCTCACCTTTAGGGAACACTACACCACAAAATGCTATTGTGAATCAAGTCACTAGACAATTTTGTGTTTTTTGTGGAGAATGGCACATTTATGAATTTTACCCAGCAATCCAGTATCAGTCTGTTATACAAGGAGGAACAATCCACGCTCCAACACTTACAATCCAGGGTAGAGAAATCATCCTAACTTCTCTTGGAGTCAAGGAGAAACCTATCATGAACCTTCAATACAACAGAAGAGACATTATCCACTAGATTTAGACAATAGAATCAATAATTTGTGCCACAACAGAATAGACCAATGCCACAGCAAAATCCTTGCAATTCCAGTAATTCGTTGGAAAGCACCATGAAGATATATATGGAAAAAAATGATGTTATGATTCACAGCTAACAAGCTTCAATAAGAAATTTAGAGATTTAGATTGGACAATTGGAAAGTGAGTTAAAAATGAGACCTCAAGGATAACTTCCTTTAGATACTGAAAATCCAACGTGGGAAGGGAAAGAACAAGTGCAGACAATAGAGTTGAGAATTGGAAAACCATTAGCTGGAACAAGTTCATGGCCACAGCAAAACAGCTTGAATCAGAATTCTGCAGAGCAACAAGATAGTGAGAACAATGAGGCAAGAATTGAAAAATTCAAGGCGATCAAAATAAAGAAGAAACAACTCTTGGACACAAGCTGGCAGAATCTCAGAAAACTATTATGTTATTCCTTTCAAACCTCTGCCGCCACCTTATCCTCAAAGATTCATGCAGAAAACTCAAGATGTCCAATTTAAGATGTTTTTAGAAGTACTGAAACAACTCCACGTAAACATACCATTTGTAGAAGCTCTCGAGCAAATGCCAAATTATGTGAAGTTTCTCAAAGATATTATGACAAAGAAAAAAAGCGTAGGGGAATATGAAATAGGGTCTTCAACTAAGAAATGTAGTGCAATCCTTAAACATAAGCTACCTCTAAAGGTTAAGGATCTTGAGTTGTTTACCATTCCTATTTCAATAGGAGGAAAAGAATTGAGAAGAGCATTATGTGATCTTGGAGTCAGTATCAACCCCATGCCATTATCCATCTATAAGAAGTTAGGAGTGGGGGAAGCAAGGCCAAAGACTGTGACTCTTCAATTTGTTGATAGGTCAATTACTTATCCAGAAGGCAAGATTGAAGACATTCTGGTGCAAGTTTACAAATTCATCTTCCCAGCAGATTTCATCATTTTGGATTATAAAGCCGACAAAGAAGTGCCTATAATTTTAGGAAGACCCTTCTTAGCAACAGGTAGAGCGTTGATTGACATACCAAAACAAGAATTGATCGTGAGAGTACATGACCAAGAAGTAAAGTTAAGTGTTGGAAGAAATTATCGAAAATGTAGTTGAGGCAAATTTGAAAGAGCGGATATTCGACAGTTTGGGGATGCTGAGTCCCTAGATGAAAAATGTTCGATCAACTGTATAGGTCTAGCAAGTACTGAGGTATGTGAGATTTCAAACTACAAAAAAACATTTGATACCCTTGATTTGAATGGCAGAAATCTCCACCGATGAAGCCATCTATTGAGGAACCACAACAGCTGGAATTGAAACCATTACCATTGCATATGAAGTATGTGTATCTTAGAGAGAAGGAAACATGTCAATCATTGTTGCATTAAACATGCTGTCAGGGGATGAAGATCGATTAATACAATTACTAAAAGAACATAAGAAGGCAATTAGTTGGACTTTAGCAGATATTCAAGGAATAAGTCTATCTTTTTGTATGCATAAGATCAATTTAGAAGATGGAAATTTTAAAACTATGGAGAAGCAAAGAAGGTTGAACCCAACCACAAAGAAAGTTGTGAAGAAATGAGTCATTAAGTGGTTAGATGCGGGAATCATCTATCTCATTGCAGAGAATAACTAGGTAAGTCATATTCAATGCGTGCCTAAGAAAAGAGGAATGACCGTGATAAAAAATGAAGCCAATGAACTTATTCCAACTAGAATAGTTACGGGTTCGAGAGTATGCTTGGATTGTAGGAAGCTCAATACCACTACATGTAAGGATCACTTTCCTTTACCTTTTATTGACCAAATGTTGGATAGCCTTGTAAGTCAAGCTTACTATTTTAGATGGGCATTCGGGTTATAATTAAGAGAAAACCATATTTACGTGTCGTTATGGTATGTTTCCATTTAGAAGAATACCCTTTGGTCTCTGCAATACTCGAGCAACTTTCGAGAGATGTATGATGGCGATATTCTCTGACATTGTTGAATCTATTATGGAATTTTTTATGGATGATTTTTCCGTGTTTGGAAATTCATTCACTACTTGTTTAAGTAATTTGGGTAAAGTTTTAAATAGATGTGAAGATATTAATCTAGTCTTAAATTGGGAAAAATGTAACTTTATGGTAAAAGAAGGCATATAGACCATTAGATTTCAAAAAAAGGGATAGAAGGTCATAGAGCCAAGATTAAGATCATTAAGAAGATGGAACTACCAACTTTTGTTAAGGGAGTTAGAAGTTTCCTTAGCCTTGCATGTTTCTACTAAAGGTTTATTAAGGATTTTTTTCTAAGATCTCTAAACCTCTGTGCATATTATTAGAACCTAACCGATCTTTTGAGTTTAATGCACATTGTTTACAAGCTTTCTAGGTATTAAGGAAGGCATTAATCACATCACTAATTATTTCATCACCTAATTGGAATCTACAATTCGAATTGATGTGTGATGCAAGTGATTATGCTGTTGCAACAATGCTTCGACAGAAATATGACAAGAGGATTCATCCAATTTATTACACCACCAAGACTTTAAATGAAGCACAATTGAATTACACCACTACAGAGAAGGAGCTTTTAGCAGTTGTTTTTGCTTTTGAAAAATTTAGATCGTATCTGGTGGGTTCAAAAGTTACAGTTTTTACAGATCATGTAGCAATTCATCATCTACTGGCAAAGAAGGATGCAAATCCAAGACTTATCTGATGGGTACTTATACTGCAAGAGTTTGATTTAGAGATTAAAGATATGAAAGGTTTGGAAAATTATGTTGTAGATCATCTATCAAGAGCTAAGTAAACAAAAGAAATGCTACAACAACTAGTTATCTGCGTCTGTTTTCCAAATGAGCAAATATTTATGATGTCCATGGTTTGTAGATATTGCTAACTATTAAACTGTGGTTATATTACCATCAGATTTGAAGAAGCAGTAACTAAAGAAATTTCTTCATGATGTCCATTTCTATTTTTTAGATGATCCATTTGTTTATAGGCAATGTGCTGATAGAATTATGAGAAGATGTGTTCCTCAAATAGAATTTCCAGCAGTACTAGAACACTACCACAAAGCACCTTATGAAGGACATTTTAGAGGGCAAAGAAGCACCGCCAAAGCATTGCAATCTGGATATTTTTTCCCATCAATGTTTAAAGATGCACATGGATTTAGCAAAACATGCGATAATTGCCAAAGGAATGGTAATATTGGAATTAGAGATGAGATGCCACTGACTCATATTCTAGAGATAAAGCTATTTGATGTTTGGGAGATTGATTTCATGGGTCCATTTCCCCCATCTAATTGTAATTTGTATATTTTGCTAGTTGTTGAGTATGTGTCAAAATGGGTAGAGGCAATTGCTTGTGCCCAAAATGATATACTAAAATAGTGTCAAAATTTCTTCAGAAGAATATTTTTACTCTATTTGGAACCCCACGTGCTCTAATAAGTGACGAGAGATCTCATTTTGTTAATAGGATTCTTAGTTATTTATTAGCAAAATATGGTGTTAAGCATAGAATCTCAACCCCTTATCGCCCACAAGCTAATGGTCAAGCTAATTTCGAATAGGAAAATCAAGGGTATCCTAGAAAAGGTTGTCAACCCAACTAGGAAGGATTGGTCTTTTAAGCTACCAGATGCTCTTTGGGCATACAAAACTGCATTCAAAACACCTTTAGGAATGTTTCCCTGTAGGTTAGTTTATGGAAAGGCATGTCATATGCCTTTAGAATTAGAACAAAAAGCTTTCTGGGCCTTAAAAGAATTTGAATTTTGACATCACCACTTATGGGGTAATGTGATTATTACAATTAAATGAATTGTAAAAGCATTATCACTTCTCTTAAGAAAATTCCAAGATCTACAAGGAAAAGACTAAAGTATGGCATGATAGGAGATTAATTCCAAAGCAATTTGAGAAATGCCAACATGTCATGCTTTACAATTCCAGGCTTAGAATTTTTACTGGAAAATTGAAGTCTCGTTGATCTAGACCTTTCACAATCTTGGAAATCTTTCCATATGGAGCTGTGATGTTGAGAGATGAAAATGATGGGATAAGCTTCAAAGTAAATGGACAAAGAATAAAGCATTATTGGGGAGAGAATTTTCTTAGGAATGCGCTTCTCTCCAATTGCTAACACCTCGACAAAGCAAGAAAATTGCGGGAGCATTTTTTGATCATAACACTGATTTATTTTTGCTCCCTTTTTATTGTTTTAAATCCATTTTTTTAGGTGATTCGATTATCGTGTTATCTTAGGAACATCTTTTGGAGGATATTGCATTTAATTTTTAATTATTTAGATTCGATTATATTGATTTACTTTTTAGTTAATATTTGAATTTAAATATTTAGATCTTATTCGATTTCCATTTAAATTTTGTGTGATCAATTCTAAAATTAAAAATTAAAAATTTGGATTTTCATTGAGATAATTATCTTATTCTGATTTTCATTTTTTATTTATATTGCAGATAATTATGGAAGATAAAGGAAGAATCGTGAGATTGGATGCAGCAAAAATATTGAGGAAAGAGAGCATAATTTTGGTTTAAAATTCAAAAATTTACCTGTTATCAAATGTTATAGCGTCTGTTTTGGAGGGCACAAAGATTTTGATAGAGCAATAATAATGATAAAGATCAATTTGAATATTTTTATTCCAAAAATAATTGATTTTGCATGGATTAATTCAAAGATTTTTAAAACTAATTAATACTTAAATGACTAATATGCCATAAATTTACCGTTTTATTTGTACTCCTTAGTCATTCTTCATCTTCATCGTCTTCCATAATTCAATTTTTCTTTTGGTGAATCAAATCTTTAACCAAGAAACAACCATGGTACCAAAACGAAGGACTAAGAAGATACGTGATTTTGAAGCTAATTTACTGCTTGATGCTCTTGCATCTCCGCCACCACAAGAACAAAATCTACCACCACCTCCACCAGTGAAGGAACAACGAAAGAAATCCAAGAAAGTAGTAACCCTTCCTCCTATAGTTGATATCCATCCAATTGTTAGAGGAGATTTTGGCTACTGTACAAGCTTCAGAGCACGGTGAGAACCCTCCACTCATTCCAGAGGCCCAAACACCAGATGAACCAAAAGTTCCAATTGAAGAAGTGGAAGACATTATTCCACCCACCATGGAAGAAGAACAATCAGAGAAGAGAGTCGTAGAAGAAGATGCTGAACAAACGCCAGAAGAAGAATCAATCATTCCGGAACCATCGCCTAGATCTGCAAAACGCAGAAAGAAGTCCAAGAAGAAAAAGAACTTGACGCCACCAAAAGGACCAGAAATAGAAGACTCCATTCAAGTGCAACCTAGTTCCAAGAAAGCTCGACAAAACTGCAAGGAACCTATGCTAGAACCTGCGATAGACCATTAGTCATCCATCCATGAACGTCTGATTAATGAAGCAGCACGACGCCACTATGAAGACATCTACAAGCGGGACCTACTAGCTGAGCGAGGTTTCTGGAACCATATGATACACTTCCTCATTTTATTTTTATTACAATAAGTAATCACTCGTGGGAGTATTTATGCAGAAAATCAAAACCAGCTATTGTTGGATTGTGCGAGAATTTTATGTCAATCTGGATGAGAGTAACGGGTATGAGATGCTAGTCCGAGGAGTTCCAATCAATTATTCTCCAGGCGCAATCAACAGCTTGTTCCACCTACAAGACTTTCCTCATCCCATTCTTGAGGTAAGAATTGAAGATGCTCAGTGGTGTGTATCTTCAACTGGTGTTAAGACTTTTAAATCCACCTTTTTAAAGACTGAAGCAAACATATGGTTGTCCTTTCTCAAGCTCAGACTAATTCTAGTAAAACATTATTTGTTCCCAAAGTATTTATGCCGGTAAAATTATTGCTCCTGAAATTTATCTTTGCTCAAGGAAGAAAGTGGACAAGTTAATTTTCCCAAATACTATAATTGCATTATGCAAGAGGGCAAGAGTCTTGATATTTCTAGATGACATACCCTTGTTTGACAAGGGAGTGATCGACATGCCCAATATTGAAAGGCTGCATAAGAACGAAGGACAAGCAAAAGTTGGATGATTGTTGGGCAGGATACATCAGTTGTTGTAGCAAGTGGAGATGGTATTGGGTCATCTGGAATTCCAGGAAAGACAATGCCAGATATATTAAAGTTACACCTACAAAAGAGACATTGCCCTTGAAAAGGCAATTCAGGCAAACTTCACAAAACCTTTTGACGAAGGTTTTCCTCCATTCCCTTATGATCTCCTGAATCTTTGGATCCAGCCCTCTCCTGTCCTACATGACGATGAAGATGAAGACGAACATGACCTTCCACCTGAGGATTGAACATGAACCATACTCTTCTCTAGGGATGTTGATTGTCCCTCTCTTTCTCTTATTAAAAAAAAAAGGTTGAAAATCTTTGTTTATTTGTTTTTTATGTTGTCTGCTATTACTTTCTTTTTTCCTTTATTTTATGCTTATTATGGACCCCCTATATTTTAAATCATTATTTTGTAACTCTTGTTCTTAATGAATGAAATCTGTATTGGGTTTTGGGGAAACAAATGTTCTGTTGCAGCATTCTAGCTATGTTGACAATAACCGTAACTCTACCCAGCAAATATTTTGTTTTAGCAAAAGTAGAATTTCATAAACAGTTTAGTGACAAAAAAGATTTGACTAGTATGAGAGCATTAGTTTTTGTTTCTTAGGGTTAAAAGTTTATTCACCTGTTTGTTTAGTTGATTCCAGAGAAAACCTTGCTTCAGCAATTAGAACATTTTGTTTGCCCCGATCAAACGTATCTAGGTTGCCTTAGCTTAAGTTTGGAGATTTTTTCCTTTATTCACTGTTTAGCACATTAGGGACAATGCACATTTTAAGTTTGGGGATGTTGAGTCCTTTTAGTCCTTATTTCTCTTTGAGCTTTATTGCATCCAAATTCTTCTGAAATTATAAATGTACATTCTTCTATTACTGGCAGTACACTTCTCTCCCTTTAGACACTTGTGCTTTCTGCAAATCAAAAGACAAGTGAATATTCTTTAACAAAAAAGAAAAAAAAGAGAAAGAGGAAATTACGAGGGATGAGTGCTGCTTGAATGTTACTGTATCTTTAGAACATGAAGGCTTGCTACCAAGAATATGAATGAAATTCCTTATAAGTGATGAGTCTGGAAAAGTCTATGACTTGAAGGAAACAATTCTTTTGAGCAAGCAATGTGTGAGTAGTTTTCTTAAAATGAAGCTTAAAGGATCCAAACATAGGAGAGAGAAGGAACAAGATGAGATCTGATTGAGGGATTGAACTGTAAGGTTCATGACTTAGAAATTAGCGAACTGAGAGTTAGGAACATTAGACCAAGTAAAATTCGTGGCATATGCAGGAAGTTGAAGGGAAGATAAAGGATTCACCCAAAAAGAGATATGAGATAGCTTGATAGTTGAATAATCTTTCACTTAATTGTTTATCTAATTTTGCTGCAGGTTTCTAATTGTCAGATCAAATGTGTTGCTTTCTCTTAAGGTTTCAAGTATTACTCGAGGACGAGCAATAATTCAACTTTGGAGATTTTGATAACTCTCCAAAAGATAGTTATTAGAAGTCTTTTAGGATAGAATTCATCTTATGCTTGAAGACATTTCCCTTTAATTTATGAAATAATTGCTTGGCTTGTCTTTGTTATCTTATAATACCTTTGAGAATCCTTAGATTGATACATCATTATAGTTAAGATAACATTTGATCAAAATTTAGGGAAATTATACTTAATCGATACTGATTCTGAGTATTTTGTTGAGCGAAAAATTGATGGAGCAACATTTTAGCAAACTAATTGATCAAACATTTATCCAACAAAACAAACGGATAAAATTCATGCGAAGATAATGGAAATTCAAATATAAAGTTAAATTTATCTCTTACAGAATTAATCCACCATTAGATGCAAGCTCCGTGGACGATTTAACCTAATAGGTTTCCTAACCACAAAAGGAAGCTTATAAATAGAAAAGGAGGTCGTCAATTAAAAGAGAACTGATTCTTGATGTTTTATTCCCGAAATTCCAGTTTTTAGTTTTCGTTCGTAAAGAATCATTTGTTTTGCTGTTGTTGTTGCTTTTATTTTTGATAGAGCATGGTTGGAAAAGAAGAACTTTGTGGAGATTGAAGGAGAAGAAGCAATTTCATTCACTACACCCACGAAGAAATCAATTTTACAACTTTTAGGATTATTCGCATTATGTTTTCCTTTGTTGTTTTCGATGTTTTTTTGTTGTCTTTTCTTTATTTTAGCATGAACTAATCACCCCTTGGTGAGGATTAAGGGATATGTTATTAACTTGATTTTAGTTTCGAAGTAAAAGTTGTTGGATTGATTTATTTTATAAGTGTTTTTATCGTTTCATGTTTAAGTCTGTCTGGCCAACGCACATGAATACCTTCTCTAAGTTTTGTAAGAAAACGTGAGAAGTAGTATACTTTCAAAACATATTAGCCTCTAGATTAGGTTAGTTTCTGGCTAAGTAGGGAGGTTAGAAATAATCACTCACCTAATGTACAAAAACAACATAATAAATTTAGATTAGTTAGTGAAAATTAAGTTAAGATACTTGGGAGGTTTGGAAGGACTCTGAAAGACTATAGTTGTGTGAATCGGTCCTACAATTCTTTTGCTTCAACATTCTATGTTAGTGAAAATAACATGTTACCTTAATCCAAACTCATTCATTCTCATTGTCACAACCGCTCAAGCATTCTGTTTATTTGGTCATTTAATTTGATTTAACATTAGTTATAAGATTAATCATCAATCATTCTTTTTGTCACTTTGAATTCACTAAGAGAGCATGGATGAATATGTTAAAATCTACCATTAATCCCTATGGATACGATATAGAAATACTTATCACTTGTTGTTGGCTGTGTACACTTGCACATTAAATTGTGTGATTAAATCATTCACCTACACAGATGCGAACAGGACCTGACTACACTGATCGAGTACCATCTAACATCAGGTCATAGTAGGGTTCCTTGAAAGAACCCACACTCGTACTCCAAGTGAGATGGTATTAGTATGAGGTTAAGGGTGTCGTCACTGAAAGGAATGGGAATGACATGTCATAAATGATTAGGTTGTGAGCCTAGACTATATAATTTAAATTTTTTTATAAAAATAGGTTACACATGAGCATTGCATAATTGCATATGTTAGCATATCTGACCCCATGGGCTCGGTTACTTACTGGGTATTTGGTATAATACTCAACTTTTTCTTTAAATAATTCCTTAGGTAATGGCAAGGGTGCACTTGATGGATGATAAGGATCGATTGTGATGAGGACCATGGTCCAAGCCATTTAGTCTTCTGCATTTTTTAATGTTTTATTTCAAGCATTTGATTTTATGTTGGGATATTTATTTTGTAATCTTAATTATTCTTGTGGATTGGTATTTGTTATATTTCATTTGAGAGTATTTCTTTTTAAGATTTAAATTGGGATCTCAGTAAATTATTTAATATTAAATTCTTAATTTCTTATAAATACTTTATAAAGAATTAAACTTCCTAAACTATCATCGAGTCTCTTTATTATTTTAAGCATGCATGATTGTAACGATTTTAGAAAATTTGAGTCTTTAAAGTTGGGTCGTTACATTTCATTCATGAGACTACGTAGTAAAATATGTTATATAGGACATCGCCGCTATTTTCCTATGAATCATTCTTGACATAAAAGCAAAAAACATGATGGCAAACCCAAATATAGAGCTGCACCATGAACTCTTCCTGGATTGGATATTCTTCGTTAATTGAAACACATAAATTTTCCATCTTTAGGAAAATCAACAAATACCTTACTTTTGAAAAGAAAGTGGATTCATAATGACCTAAACTAGTTGAAGTAAAGCATTTTTTTTAGCTACCGTATTAAGCAAATCTTAAGACTAGACATAAACTCGTTATGCATATTGAGAAAAACATATGTGATAAACGCGTTATGCATATTCAGAAAAATAGATAAAGCATGTTGGGATTTAATAGATATGAATATTCATAAAGAATTACATATCAAACATGTTGGAAATAAATTCTTAAACCATCATTATAACATCCCATAAATAAATAAAGTAAATTAAAAAAAAAAAAAAAAAAAAAAAAAGGGAATTTGGGCTTAATGGCAGTTTTGTAATTAAGCCAAATGA
>JAOANK020179647.1:0-16739 GCA_026257165.2 Telfairia occidentalis
ACTATATATTATAACACTTATAACATAAAGAATGCATGAAGCATGATAATCCTATGGTGGGGTTTTTTAATCTATATAGAATACATTATGCATACAAGATTTAACATTCAATTTAACTATACATTCACAATGCATAATAAATCAAATAAACCTAAAATGGGTTGGTTTCGGCATTAAAAACACACAAGAGCTATCTATTACATCAAAAACAGCTCCACAAAGTGCTTGGAATGTCCCGAACTGGCCCGAACCATCACGAACCACCTTTGGAAGGCTTGAACCGGACTCAAATTAGGTCAAAACAAGTTGAACTGGCTGCAGACCATCCAAACCGGACGTGAACCGCTGCTGGACCGCCGCGCTTGCAGCGCTGAACCGGAGCTGGAACGCGCGCGCTCGCTGGCACCTGCTGCGCCCGCGCGTTCTGGGTGAAGACACATGCTCACCTATGTCTAAATTCCTACGTCTAATTTAGTGCTAGAATATAGAATACAAATAACCCATCACAGACCTCATACGTTCCCTTATCGCTTTCGCATACAGAGAAACATATGTCTAAATTCCTACGTCTAATTTATGACTCTTTCTTCCAAACAAAGCAGTAAAAATAGCATGCATTACATTCATTGGCCAAATAAATGCAATAATTTAGTGCTAGAATATAGAATAAAACCATAAATAAATGCATTCAAGAGATTAATCAAACAATTAATTGACCACTTCCAACACCCTAAAACTAATGAGTTTAACTACAATCTATTACATAAAACAGTCCCAAACAACCCATACAACAATTTTACAGAATAAAAAGAAGAGAAAAGAAGACTCCCGAGTCTATTCTTCTCCATCTCCGGCTCCCAACCGACTCTCTTGCTCTAGACTTTTACCCCGAACACTTAAGAAACTTCTAAATCATCTACAGCATGAATGCACAGTGTAAAACTGCACTGTTCCTCGAGAATAACACCAAATATGACCCAAAAATCAAACTCTCCAAACCTAGAATAAAAAAACTACATATATAGCTCCCAAGCGGCAGCGTCAAGACACTGCCCTAAATATATCTCACAAGGCACGTGGCATCTCAAATTTGGGCGACACAAGCATGTAACATCGAGACGCTTGAAGTAGCATCTTGACGCTACTTTGAAGGTGGCATGGGGAGCACGTGCATGAGTCTTCACTAACGGCATTGAGATGCCAAGATCGGCTTCGAGATGCCATGTCTCCTCACTTATTTTAGCTCTATTTGTTCGTTCATTGGCCAAATTTACTCTTCTTAGGCTTGTTTTTCAACCTGAACAACACTGAATCCATATTTTAGCCTTCAAATGCTTAGTTATGACATAATCAACAAATAAAGCATCAAAGCACACATGAAAGCCCATAAAACCACTAAATCTAAGGCCCTAAAATAGCACTTTTGGAGTGCTATCAACTACCCGAAACTTAAAGTTTTTCTAGTCTCGAGCAAAAATAAAATATAAAATACATAAGAGAACTTCAATACTAGCATATTTTAGACTCCTATCTCAATGCACAATGAAAAGTAATGGCACAATAGAAGAAATGTTCAAGCACATTCTATCAGTGAGACAGTTCAAGGTCAATTCTTATCATCCATTATGTGTGTGTGTGCAAGTACATTCTGTTTTAGTCCTTATAAGCCCAAAATGCATTTAATAAGGTTTCACTAGGTTGCCCCTACTCTGGTGCTAAAGTATTGTTAAGTTAAGGCTTCCAACTTAAAGTAGCTTAAAGAAAACTTTTTCTTTCTTTGTTTCTTTTTCTTCATTTTTTTGTTTGCTTTACTCTATTTTTCCATTTTCTTTCTTTTTTTTTTCTTGCTATAAAGGGAGGATATATCACATTCGTTTTGGCTTACCCCCACTTCCTAGGTGTTGGGTACCCAACTATGAGAAATACATCAAACCCTTCTATTTTGCTAAAAGATGAGCCTAATCAAGATATCCTACCTTCATTTTGGCTTATCCCCCACTTTCTAGGTGCTCAATATCCAGCTACGAGCAATACATTTATCCTAGTACAATACTCACTTTCTTTTAGTGTTTTCAGTGCAAAGACAACCCACGGGTGTCATGAGTGCCCCTGATTACTCACACATCAAGAAAGAAAGAATAACATCTTTAGACATATTTTTTCAGCACATAATGTTTAACCTAGAAGTTCACTTATCCAATAATCAGACCATTTGGAGACATCTAAAACATAACCTCATTAACGACACTCTAGACCTTCAAGACCCTAAATAGAAGGACAATGTGCTCAATAAACAAGGAAATCAAAGAAGGATTTCAACATGACTCACATTAGAAGTATGCTTTCCTATTTCTTCTATTTCAACTCATATACAAATCAAAGCAAATCACAGATTCTCACAGTCCTCAACAAGCAAGCATCAAAAGTTCTACTTTTGAGCACACAATCAGGCGATCATTCAATCAAATCATTCATTCAAATCGAAAAAAAATTTAACTAGAAACCTAATCATCCTCAATCAACACAAATTCAGGAGCTCATCACACAACTCACAAATCTTCTAACTTAGAGTACTCGGAACACCCCACCCGAAACTTAAAATCATGCATTGTTCTCAATGTATGAAAAGAAAGACAAAGCAAGAGAGTAAACAATACCAGTCTAAAGTGTGAGGTGGTCCATGACACAAATGAAAGTGGACCAAGTATGGTTGTGTTATGGCTCCTGAAACAAGGGGAAAAATATAGTAGAATTCAACGAACAGTTTAGGTTCATAAAAAAGACTAACAAAGCAAACAACAAACAAAAAATAAATAAATAATGCAGGGAAAGAAGCTTGATTTGCCTCCCAAGAAGCACTGGATTTAACATCTCGAGCTAAACAGGACATCAAATCAATCATTCTTTTATCACCATGTCGTGGATCCACCTTGCTTCCTTTCCACATTTATTTTTTATCCTACGCAACATATTCAGAAAGATAGTTTCTTTTACCTTGCTCACACTAGTAGGTATAACAAACGGTAGAGTAGAAGAATTATGGTATGCATATCTAAAGTGTGCAAGCAAGGGTTTCAATTTTAAATCAGGAGGTTTAGCGTTCAAATACTTTCCATTATTCACAACAAGCAAAGAAATATTTTCATCAGTAGGATGACCAACAAACATCAAAGCATGATGCACATGTTCAACAACAGACTTCATAACAGGGGAATCATGCATATTGTCATTCAAAGCACCTAAACTACCACAAGTGGGGTTTAGTATGCATTTCCTCTTGTCAGATACATTAGAGATCTCATAATTCTCAATTTAATCATCATTCTCGACATCCAATTTCAACAGGTACTTACCTCAGGAAGGCTCTTAAAAGCTCGATAAAAGTTGAAGTTTACTACATCATTATTTACCCTTAAGGTCAAGCTACCATGTTGGACATCTATTAAGACCCTTCTAATGGCCAATAACAGTCTTCCTAGTATGATAGGCATCTATGAGTCCTTTTCCAAGTCTAATACTACAAAGTCTATTGGAAAGATGAACTTGTCAACGTTTACTAACACATGCTCTACTATACTTTTTGGGTAGGTTACTAATCGGTCAGCAAGCTGTAGATGGATGGTAGTCGGCTGTACTTATCCCAAGTTCAATTTTCCTGAAAATAGACAGAGACATGAGATTAATAGATGCACCTAAATCACATAAGCACGATTAATCTCTAAATTGCCAATACTACAAGGAATAGTGAAACTCCCTAGATCTTTCAGTTTCTCTGGTAGTTTCTTCTGCAGTATGGTACTGCATTGCTTTATCAAATCCACTCTTTTAAATTGCTCAAACTTTTTCTTCTTAGACAACACTTTTCTTTATGAACTTGATGTAGTTCGACATTTGCTCCAAGGCATTTGCAAAAGGAATGTTAATATGCAATCTCTTTAAAATGTCTAAGAATTTAGTTAATTGAGCATCTATATTCTTTTTCATAAATCGTTGAGGATAAGGAACTCTACTTAAATTAATAGGGCCGGAATCAGATACTTTCTTGAACTCAACGTTGGTGCTCTTTCCTTCTTCTCCTCAGTAATTTTCTTCTCATCCTTCTTCTCTTCATCATTCTTTTCATCCTTCTTCTCTAGCTCTTTTTTCTTAGGCTCATTCTTTTCATTCTTGTCTAGGGTCCTACCACAGCTCAACAAAATACCATTGCAACACTCCCTAGGATTCACTTCAGTGGTACTAGAAAACTTACCTTTTTGCATAGTGATGAGCGTAGTGGCTATTTGACGAACTTGGGCCTCCAAAATTTTCATGGCCTTCTCCTGGTTGTCCATCCTACTCTCTAAACTACTTGTTCTGTTACTAGACAGTGATGAAAGTCCTCATCAAGTCCTCCATCGAAAAGTTCTAAGGCTACTGCTGTGATGAAGAGGTAAAACTCGAGGGAACCTACAAAACATTCATGGTGTTAGCATAGGAAAAACTTTCATGATTACGCAAACCTGGATGATATTGATTTGACAATAGATTCTACTGACCTCCAAACTGGTTCCCATAGTTTCAATTTATATAATTTTCGTGCTCGACCTAGCGGTTCTCTAAAGAGGGGTAAGAGTGGCATGTTGTCATAAATGCAATCGACTGATTCTTACCTAGCATCATAAGATTATTCAAAGCATTAGTGAGCGTTGTCATTTGGGCTTTAAGATAACTCACCTCATCTAACTCATACATCTCTGCTACTCAAGATGTAGACCTTTCAGATAGCCAAATTATAACTTGTGGTTGCCATGTCCTCGACCCGTGCTTGGGCAGCCTCGGCAGTCTTAGAAAATATGGATTCTCCTGCAGCTGCATCAACAATGGATTTCGTGTCATTAGGGAAGCCATTATAAAATAATTGTACTGTAACCAGTCAGGGTAGCCATGCCAGGGCATTTTCTGAGCAACAACTTATATCTCTCCCAGGCTTCATAAAGCTGCTTGCCATCTGCCTGTCTAAAAGTCCCTATCTCGATCATTAACCTCTGAGATTTTGTTGGAGGAAAAAATTTGTGGGGAAAAGCTCGAGCCAACTCATCTCAAGTGGTAACACTTCGCAATGGTAGGGACTCCAACCAGTCTTTCACTTTATCATGTACTAATAAAGGAAACAAGCGTAAGCGAAAAGAGTCATTAAAAACCCTATTTAATTTTACAGTACTACATATCTCAAGGAATGAGCGAATATGTTTATGCGGATCCTCCAATTGAGTGCTTCTGAAAGCATTTTCCCTCGCCATCAAGATGAGACCAGGCTTCAGCTTGAATTTATTAATATTGATTAGGGTATGTGCGATCTCATGCTGAGCATTAGGGACCATATGTTGAAAATAGTCACGGATCACCCTAGGGTCGCCTTATTGCTCTGCTCTCTATTCTCTAAGGTTTCTCCTACAAGTTCATTCAACTCTAGATTAAAAAAAAACTGGATTAGTGCCTTGAGCACCTCACACACACCATAAAAAAATAATACAAAAAGAAAACACAAGTACAAATACACCCTAAAGTAAGATCTATTCAAATGCCTCGATAATAAAAGAATTAAAAATACAGTGATCCCCAGCAACGACGCCAAAAACTTGATCGCACTCGACTATGCATCGCTGCAAGCGCACGGGTCAATCATAGTATAATAAAAAGATCTGGAGACTGAGTATCATCATGTGAAGATAGAGATATCTAATTTCCTTAGTTATTGATATATTCATTTGACTTTATTTAGGGAAACTAACAAGGTGTTGTAGTTACTAATCTAGAAAGCAAGTAAAAGAGTACGCTAACAGGCATGTAAATGGAGGGAAAACAAGGGACATGATAGTTCTAGGGTGTTAGTATTGTTTACGGAGCAATAACTAATTACTTACTCAAGAGATACTTTCAATTGCCAATTTCTTAATTTTATAAACTCGAGCTTCCTCCTCTCTAGCTCCATCGACCCTCACAAATAACTCTCTATTTGATGTTTCGCAAGAAGAAGTTAAAAGTGGCATGCAATTAACCAATCACGGACATCATATGCTCCTTTATCACTTTCGCGCATAGAGAAACATATGTCCTAACTCCTAGGTCTCATTTACGACTCTTTCTTTTGAACAAAGCAGTAAAAACAAAATGCATTGCATTCATTGGCCAAAGAAGTGCAAAATTCAATGCTGAAATTTAGAAAAAAATTGTAAATAAATGCATTCAAGAGATTAATCAAACAATCAATCATCCTAAAATATCCAACACCCTAAGACTAATGAGTTTAGCATACAATCCATAACAAAAATCAGTCTCAAAGAACCCTTACAATAGTTTTACAGAATAAAAATGAGAGAAAAGAAGACTCCCGGGTCGATTCTTCTCCATCTCCAACTTTGAATCAACTCTTGTGCTCTTGACTTTCACTTCAAGCACTTTAGAGACCTCTAAATTAGCTCCAGCATGAAGGCTCAGTGTAAAACTGCCCTATTTTGTGAGAAACGCACAAAAAAAGGCCCAAAAATTGAACTCTTCGAGCCTAGAATAAAAAATCTGCATATATAGCTCCACGACGGCAACGTTGGGCTAACATCTCGATGTTGCCCTCTATATGTCACAAGGCGCCTGTCAGCATCTTGAATTAGGGCGACACAAGCATGTGGTGTTGAGACGCTTTGTAAGGGCATTTTTGTCATTTGACTTGAGAAAAAGAAAAAAAAAAAAGGAAGTTGCCATTTAAAAAAAATGGGGAAGGGCACATGTGGGAGCGGTGTATGGTGGTATGTTTTTAACGTTGCCACGTTTAAGTGGAATTTTTTTTAGTAAATAAAAACAAATAAAATGGTTGTTTTTCAAACGAAGAGAGAGAAAACTTGAAGGAAAAAAAACACATTAGAAAAAAGAAAATAGAGGAGAAGAAGAAGAAGAAAAGGGAGAGAGAAGGGAAACAAGAGAGACAAAATTGAAGCTTGGTAAGTTTTACTCTTGAAAACCATGGATGAAAAAGTTATTATGGGTGGTGAGTTTTTGCTTAAGTGTTTGGTGAGTTTCCTTATTGAAACCATAGAAAGACATGGTTGTTCATGTGGGTTTTAATTTTAGAAAAAAAATTAAAAAAAAAAAAAGAAATCAGAGGATTGAGGTTGGAGTTGAAGAGATTGAAGGAGAAAGGAAGCTAGTAGTTATTTTTGGAAAAAAGAAAAAAAAAGAAAAAGAAACACAGAGAACTCGTTCTTGTTAAGTTTTAATTTATGACTTGAAAGTGTTGGAGTTAGATGTTGTATAGGAGGAAAGGGAAAAGTTAGTGATGAAGTTAAAAAAAAAAGAAAGAAAAAAAAAGGGAGGAGAAGGGAGAGGAGGGGGGAGAAGTTGCTGGTAATTGCTTACAAATGTGAACTATGAAAGAAAAAGGAGAAGAAGCAATGGTGTTGGTGCGTGGTGAGAGAAGGAAGAAAGAAAAAAATGAAGAAATAAGATGGGAAAAAAAAGAATGAAAAGGAAAGATTGGTTATTTCAAAATTGTACATCACGTGGGGAGAGGAGAGGAGAGAAGAGAAAGGGAGAAGGGAAAAAGTGGAAATGACTGTGGGTCCCACATGAATAAGAGTGAAAAGGAATTATTGTGCAACAAGAAAAATAAAAGAAATTTAGGAATTTGGGTACATAGCATTAAATGAAGAGAGAGAATGTGGTTTTTGTTTGAAAATTCATTTTCTTTAAGTATATTAGATGTTGAAAATAAGTAATTACCAAATTATTATTGAATTAATATTTCAAGCCAAATGAAGATCGAGATGCTTACAATCCAAATTTCTCACACCGATAGTCTATGGTGTGGTTGTTTTTTAAAATGTTTTATTCTATTATTTAAAGAAAATGTGAAATGTAGAAACTTGAATTTACTAAATTTGTTTTGGATTTTAGCATTGTGGTTTATGAAAGATTTCATATTTATGAATGATTTCTACCAAAAATTATGTGCGCTATTATTATTAATATTACTGAAATTTGTAAAGTATGGTTTAAGAATATTTATGATTTTCGTGTGATTTGAAGAATTAACTAGAAATATTTTCAAACCACTAGATTGTGTAGCCATAGTGATTTCCTGATACACTTATGAGAATGTGTTTCCATAGTGTATGTATGATATATCAGTTCTTCGGAACACACCTTAGCACACATATGGGCTTTGGGCCGTGTGTTTGGATGTTTTACCTTGTGGGGCTGCTTTACGTGCATATGATTGTGTTTGCTCTACTTTGTATCTGAGATTACTTGATGCATAGTATGACTAAGATTTGCTCACTCTTTCTCTTCCTAAATTTTTCTACCAAGTAACACTTTAGTTCCATACGAGACAATCAGGACCGACATCTGCCATCAGTTTTCTTAGATTGCATCACATTTTAAATGGGCACGTGTTACAGTTACATTGTTATGTATTTCGGATGCATGACTAGTATCGCTTGATCTATGTTGCACTTTCAAAGATTTTCCTTGAATTATAAACCACGACTTCTATCAATTCATGTATAAGTGTTTATTTCATGCTTATTTGTCCAAGAAAACATATTTGAGTTTCAGAATATTAGTCTAGTTCATGTCAGATTGACAATAGATTCTAACGTTGATTTAGGAGTCATTGTCGACACGACAAGTCCTAGGTTAGAAAAGGGTGATCTAGGGCAAGGCGTAGCATGCATGAAATAACGTCTTGCTGCTACTTCGAAGGTGGCATGGGGGCACATGCACACGTGTCTACACTTACGACGTCGAGATGCCAAGGCTAGCGTCTCAACGCCATGCCTTCTCACGTGTGCTTCTTCATCTTTCGGTCATCTTTTAGGCATCTCAACGCCTTAGCCTAGTGTTGAGATGTGATAACTCTAAAAAAGAGAGTGATTATGAGTCTTTTTAGAATAAATTTTACCTTATTTTTATAGATATTTGCCTTTGATTCATGAAGTAATTGCGTGAATTGTCTTTGTTTTGTGTATATTACTTTTGAAAAGTTTCAGATTGCCACAACATTATATTTAAGCTAGTATTAGATTAGAATTGAGGAGAATTATACTTAATTGCTACCGGTGCGGGGTATTTTGTTGAGCATGAAATTTATGGAGCATTAATTTAGCAGAACAACTGATCTAGCAATTATCCAGAAAAACGGATAGACAGAATGCGTGCAAAGATAACCGAAATTCAAATATGGAAACAATTTTATCTTCTAGGAATTTCATCCACCGTTAGATGCAAGTCACGTAGACGTTTTGACCTAATAAGTTTCCTAATCACAAAAGGGAGCTTATAAATAGAAAAAGAGGTTGTCAATTCAAAGGATCAGATTTTTTACGTTTAATTCCCAAATTTCAGTTTTTAGTCTTCGTTCCCTTAGAGTTGTTTGCAGTTGTTGCTGTTGTTTTGCTTTTATTTTCCATAGAGAAGAGTTGGGGAAGAAAAACTTCGTGGAGGTTGAATGAAAAGAAGCATTCCACTCATTGCACCCGTGGAGAAATCAATTTTACAACTCTTTAGAATTGTTCGCATTATGTTTTCCTTTACTGTTTTCGAATTTGTTTTGTTGTCTTTTCTTTATTCTAGTATGACTAATCACCCTTGGATGAGAATTAAGGAATATGTTATTGAATTGATTTTAGTTTTGAAGTAAAAGCTTGTTGAGTTGATTTTTTTTACAAGTGTTTTTATCGTTTAATATTTATGTTTGTCTGGCCAACACACATAAACACCTTCTCTAAGTTTCAGAAGAAAACGTGGGAAGTAGATTGCTTTTAAAACACATTAGCCTCTAGATTAGGTTGGTTGCTGGCTAAATGGGGAAATTAGGAATAATCACTCACCTAATGCATGAAAACATTAGATTTAACTCATATAAGTAAGTGAAATTTAACTTAAGAAATCTGGAAGATCTGGAAGGATTCCGAAAGACTGTTGTTGTGTGAATTGATCCTACAATTCTTTTGCTTAACCATTCTATCTTAGGAAAATAACATGCTACCTTTATCTGAATCCATTTATTCATATCGTTACAACCGCCCTAGCATTCTATTTATTCTGTTATTTTAATTGATTCAGCATTAGTTATAAAAATAATCAACAATCGTTCTTTTTGTCACCTTGAATTCACTAAGAAATTCAGTACAAATAGGTTAAAATCTACTTCTAATCCTTGCGGATACGATATAAACATATTTATCACTTGTTGCATACTGTGTACACTTGCAAATTTATTTGTGTGATTTCACCATTCACATACACACATGGAAACAAGACGTCGTGCTCGCGGGTCTTCACTTGTTTTGGCTCTAGTTCTTCGTTCCTTGGTCAAATTTACTCTTCTTAGGCTCGTTTTTTAACTCGAACAACATTAGATCCTTATTTTTGTCTCCAAATGCTCAGTTCCTACAAAATCAACAAATAAAGCATCAAAGCACACATGAAAGCCCACAAAACTACTAAGTCTAAGGCCCTAAAATAGTACTTTTGTAGTTCTATCACCAACACCAATACAATCTACAAATGAGCATTAGTATTACATTAGTTTTGTAGACGACTGCAGTCAGTACATTTGGATTTTTCCATTAAAATTGAAGAACAAAACAGCATAAATATTTCTTCAATTTAAAATTTTAGTTGTGGTTAGATGAGAGAGGTGAATTTAAACCTATCATACAATTAGCCAACACTTACGACATCTAAATTCAATTTTCTCACTCTTATACCTCTCCCCAAAATGAGAGAGTCAGACAGAAATACAAACATGTCATAGAAACAAGGTTATCGTTGCTCGCCCAAGCGAAAATGCTATTACAATACTGGTAGGAATCATTCCACATATCGATTTATCTCATAAATTGGATGCCTTTAATTGTTACAAAAAACAAAAGTCCATTTTTATTCAGAATAAGACTTCGCTGGATTACAACTTGCTAAGACTTCGACTCCACTTGTTATCCATGTCTAAGACCTTATCAATAATAAGAATTTGATTTTCACACAGAAAAATGTCTGTGTATTGAGTACAACGATTCACACAAAGGCCATAGATGTTTGAATAAAAAATGAAGAATTTTTACCTCTAGACATGTGGTGTTCAATGAATCAAAATTTCCTTATACTGAAATGTTTCAAACAGAAACAAGCATTGAACACAACAACATCAGCAACACCATCCGCTCTTGGCTCCCGATTCAACTCCCCCATGAAAACATTCATTATGACCTAACCCCACCAAACGAAACACAACTTAGCAATGCCCACAAAATATTTTTTTCCAACTGGCCCATTCTACTTTAGAAATGACCAACTTACAGAAAATCTTCCACTTTGTTTGAATTTTAAAAGCCCATTAATCATTCATTTAGCCAACCCACATAACCATTACAACCAGCCCACCACTAGCCTCAACTATTCTCTCATCATTCCTCAACTCATCAAACCACAACGAAGTACAGTACTAACCCAGGCCCAATAAACACTCACCCAATGATCACACAAGCAAAGTTTGGAATTTCAAAAACTAATTCTCGGTATAAAACCTTTTCTCATTGTTCATCCAATTGGGTCGAATAAGAACCCACCTACTACCATCAAGTTGCCACCTTAACTGAATGGACCAAAGCCATGGGTGAAGAATACTATGCTCTTATCGAAAATCAGACTTGGGAACCTAGACTAATCATTCTATTGTTGGAACCAAATGGGTATAGAAAATCAAATGTGATGTTGATGATCAAGTTCAATGCTACAAAGCACGTCTCATTGGAAAAGAAAACTTACAAAATCCTTGAATCGATTACCATAACACCTACAACCCGGTTATTAAACCATCGTCCATATGAATTGTTCTCACATATGTGGGTTGTTAACAACAACTAGCATGTTCAACAATTTGATGTCATCAATGCTTTGCAACATGGCACTAATACTGAAGAAGGGTATGTCGACCTGCATTATCTGTCTCAGGTTTGCAAAGTAAACAAAACTATTTATAGGCTCAAGCAAGTCTTTCGTGCTTGGTATTATCGTCTTTGCTCCACTTTAACTACCTGGGATTTCAACCAATCCAAATCGAACATGTCTCTGTTTATGCTCTACGCAACTCACAACATCACTTTACTACTGGTATATGTTGATGATATTATCATTACATGTTTAGATTCTTCCATCATTTGAAAGCTAAACACTAAACTACAATCCACTTTCGCCATCAAAGATTTGATGCCCTACACTACTTCCTGAAAATCCAATTTTTTCTAGACTCATCTGACATTACTCTAACTCAAACAAAGTAGTATATTCATGATTTACGCAACTGTCTAAATTTTAATAATCTCAAACCTGTAGCTCACCTATGGCTACAGGACAAAATATTTCTATTCATGATGGTGAACTCATGAAAGATCCATCATTACATCAAAGTACTCTAGGGTCCTTTCGGTATCTTCTACATACATGTCCTGCCATTGCCTTCACAGTAAACAAGCTAAGCCCATTCAATAAACCCCACAGATTCACATTGGCAAGCTCTGAAACAAGTTCTTCAATATCTCCATAGAACTGCTCAACTTGGTCTCTCAATCCAACCAGGTACTTCATTTTTAAATCTAACTAATTATTGTGACGCTGATTGGGCCGTTTGTCCGGACGATCAAAAATTGGTTGGAGGATATTATGTTTTTCTTGGATGAACTTTCGTCTCTTGGTCTTAAAAAAAAAAGTCGTTGTTGCTCGTTCCGGCATTGAATTCGAATATCGTGCCTTATCACATGTTGCGTGTGACATATCTTGGCTCTACTCCTCACTTCAAGAACTTCGCATTTCTATCAGCACAATTCTCATCACGTGATGTGACAATCTTAGTGCCATTGCACTGGCATTCAATCTATTCTTTCTCCCCCAAACAAAATACATTGAAATTGTCACTTGATCGCAACTCACTGCGTTACCATAAGTGCATGGGTCAAATTGTCATATAAAACAATCTAAGAGACCGAGCATCGTCCTCTAGAAATCAGGTTATTACTCTACTTAGTACCAAAATAATAGTTGTCAAATTTTATCTAGGGAAACGAACGGTCATGCAATAGGTCTTATCTAGAGAGCGAATAAAATGAGAACACTAATAGGCACTTAAAAAGAAGAAAATCAAGGAACAACATAGTTATAGGGTGTTGGCGTTGTCAACGACACAATTAACTATCAAATTCAACTCGAAAGATGCATTTAATTACCAAATTTCTAAAGTCTAAGGTTATAAATTTGGGCTTCCCCTCTCGAGGTCCACCGACCCTAACTAAGAACTCCCTACACGATGTCTCACAATAAGAAGATAAAAAGTGGCATAAAAGTACCCTATTTCGGATCTCACACGCGCTCCTATCACTTTCGCACATAGAGAAACATGCGTCTAAATCTCAATGTCCCACTTAACTACCCTCTCTTCCGAACAAAACAGTAAAACAACATGCAATACATCTATTGGCTAGATAAACGCGAATAATACTAAAATTTTGAAAAAAAAAAAGCAGTAAATATGCATTAACGAGTCAAAACTGATAATTAATCATCCATAAAACAATCCAGCACCCTAAAACTAATTGGTTTAACCAAAATACATCATCAAATTTAGTTTGGAACAACCTAATACAGCAGATTACAAAATAATAAAGAGAGAAAAGAAAACTCCCATGCCCATTCTTCCTCGTCTCCAGATCCAAACCGACTCCCGTGCTCGTGATTTTCACCCATGGACACTAGCAAAGCTTCCCAATCGACCCCATCAAGAATGTTCACTGAAATCTGATTGTGCACCTTGAAAAGCACATTGAAAACGGTCCCTAAAGTCAAACTCTCGATTAATTTCACGAAAAGCAGCATATATAAGCCCAAGTGCCACGTCGATATGCTATGGACTAGCGTTGAGATGCTGCCCTTTAATATTACATAATTGCAACCACATTTTTTAAATACGAAGAAGAATAATTATCATAGCGTCGCGACACTCTCTTCGAAATTTTGAATCTGTCTACTCCTCAATTGAGTGGTGTTGAGCCGCTATAATCCCAATGTCTCAACATTGCAGCTTCTATCCTTTTTTCACTATTTGGGCGTTTCAACACTCTAGCCCGGCATCGAGAGGTTGTGCTCTTGGGTTTTGGCTCTTTTCAACATATCTCCTTCATTCATTAGCCGAATTTGCTCTCCTTAGGCTCGTTTTTCAACTAGAACAACCCAAAATCTATATTTTCGCCTCCAAATGCTCCGTGACTAGAAATTCAATAAATAAAGCATTAAAGTACACCTGAGAGCCCACAAAACTATTAGGATTTAGGCCTTAATATAGCACTTTGGAGTGTTATCAACTACCCCAAACTTGGAGATTTACTCGTGCCGAGCAAAAATAAAGAACAAACATATAAGAGAACTTCAATGCTAGATGCTTTAAACTCCTAACTCAATGCACAATGACATGTAATGAACACAATAAAAGAAACGTTCATGCACATTCTATCAATAAGAAAGTTGAAGGCCAATTCTCATCCTCCCTTATGTGTGTGTGTGTGCAAGCCCACCCTATTCTAGAACTTACAAGCTCAGAATGCCTTTAATGAATTTTCATTAAGTTGCCCCTACATCGGCACTAAATCATTTTCAAATGAAGACTTCTAATTTTAGGTAGCTTAAGGAAACTTCTTTTTCTTTCCTTTTTCATTGCTTGTTTTACTAGAATGGAAGGTTGTATCACCTCCGTTCTGGCTTACCCCCACTTCCTAGTTGCTGAGTATCCAACTACTAGCAATACAACACACTCTTCCATTTTGCTAAAAGATGAGCCTAATCAAGACGTGCTACCTTCATTATGGCTTATCTCCACTTCATAGATGCTGGCACTATGAGCAGCCCGTCTATCCTAGGACAATACTCACTTTCCTAAGTGCTTTTAGGCACAACAAGAAAGGCGGAGTAACCTCTTTGGACTTTTTTTCAGCACAATATTTTTTTTAAGCATGAGCTACTTAACCTAGAAATTCACTATCCAATAATCCGACAATTTTGAGACATCCAAAGTCTAATCTCATTAACCACACTCTAAGCCTTCAGAATTCTAAACAAAAGAAATACGTGCTCAAAAATACAAGGGAACCAAATAAGGATTTCAAACATAACTCACATCAGAAATGTGCCTACTAATCTCCCAATTTCAACTCACATACACATCACAGCAAATCATGGATAATCATAGTCCTCAACATACAAGCATGAAAAATTCTACATTTCAGCATTCAGTAGGCGATCAACCATTCATTCTACTCAATCAAATCGAAAAAATTTATCCAACATCTAAATCAATCTCAATCAACAACATATTCAAGAGTTCAGCACACAATTCACATGTAATCTATCCTAGCAGCACACAGTACTTAGGACACCCTACCTCAAACTTAAAATCATGCATTGTTCCCAATGTATGAAAAAGAAAGACAAAGTAAGATTAAACAGTACTGGCTTGGAGAGTGAGATGGTCCACAACATGACAAGCAAGTATACTGTGTACGGTTATGTTATGGCTCCTGAAAACGAGGGCAAGAAATGGAAATTCAAGGAATATCTGGGCTCACAAAAATAAACAACAAACTTACTAAAAACACGGGAAGGAAAGGAAAGAAGCCTGGGTTGCCTCCCAAGAAGCGCTTGATTTAACGTCCCTAGCTGGACGGGACATCAAATCATCGGTCTTTCACCACCATATTCTGTATCCATCGAGCTTCCTTCCCGCACTCGTTCTTAATCCTATGAAGCACATTTACGAAAATATTCTCTTCTACTCTACTCACACTAGCAGGTAAAACAACAAAGTAGAAGAATCACAAAAAGTATGCCTAAAATACGCGGGTAGGGGTTTCAATTTTATATTAGGAGACTTATCTTTTTCAAGCTTTTTATCATCATGTAGCACAATCCTAGAATTATCTTTAACATGTTCAACAGATGCACAATTCGAAACATAAGTTGAAAGAGGAGTATGGATGACAAGCTCAACCTCATGCATTTTACCTAAGCTACCATAACGAGATTTCATTATGCTATTACTTTCATTCATAGCAGAAGAGACTAGAGAACAATCAGACTTATACTCAGCACTAGGCTTATCTAATTTTTTTGCTTTATAGTACATACTGACCTCAGTAGGGTGTTTCGTGGACCTATAAATATCGAACTTTACCTTCTCCTCGTCCACCCTCAAGGTTAGCTTACCTTGCTGCATGTCAATCAATGCCCTTTCTATGGCTAGAAATAGTTTCCCAAGGATTATGGGTACCTCGACATCTTTCTCCATGTCAAGCACCACAAAATCTATAGGGAATAGAAATTTGTCACCTTGACAAGAACGTCCTCCATGATACCCCGAGGGTGAGTGATGGATTTATCTGCCAACTGCAACGATATCGTGGTGGGTTGCACCCAAGGAGTAAAATATCTATACTGATATCGATATCAGTAACTCGAATTTACGGATATATCGACGGATATTTTGGGAAAAATCATGGATATCACGGAAATTTATACAAATATTGTATTTTTTTTTGTGAAACTTTAAAACATGTTTATTTAAGTTATAAATCACTCCTTTAAGCTCACATATCCATAATTGGAAGCCAAATATAAGTATTAGTACAATAATATATCCTTGTCTATTTCAATAATTAAAAAAT
>JAOANK020179757.1:0-16739 GCA_026257165.2 Telfairia occidentalis
GACCAGTTTCAAATTTTAAGGATCAATCAAAAATTAATTTCTAACTCAAGAATCAAATACGTTATTTTTTTAATTTAAAGATCAAATAAAAACTAAATTCAAACTTCGAATCAAAATTATTAATTTTAAGATCTTAGGGATCAAATATAAATTAATTTCTTAGACTTAGGGACCATAAAAATAATAAAGAAGTGCAAATCAAGTGGCCTAATTAATTGGTAGTACGAAAAGTGGACGGCAACCATAAATTAAGACCAGAGAAATAATTTGTGTTTGGTAGTTTCTAAGTATTCATGTGGAAAAAAGTGAAATGAAAGGGAAGGAAGGGGCCAAAATAGAAATAGTTATAAATTCGTATGGGTTAGATGGGAGTTAATTCAAGGGAGAGAAACTATTTGTTTCATGCATTTTTATCTTCACCACCTGCTGGAAAACGTGCGCCTGGAAAGATCAGACGCAGTTAATGCAAAAATTGAAAGAACAAATAAATTTTAACTCCAAAACTTGTCAAGTTATATTAATTTTAATTATAATTTCATTAAATTGAACAATTACAGACTTAAATTTGTGTTACCATCTTAGCCTTAAATTTAAAAAAATATTATAACTTTTACTTTCTAATAAATTTTTGTTCGAAGTATTGTTAAAATAGTATTTTTCATTTGCACTCAAGGAATTATATTGAACAAAATCGATAGAATTACAAAGAAAAACGATATTAAAGTTAAATTTTGGTTGAAATTTGTGAGTTTTGATAAAATTACTAGAGGGTCAATTTGTGAATTAATCAAACTTAGTTTTGGGTAATGCTTTATTTTATTAAAATTAGTGAGTTTACCAACATTTTCACATTATTTTCTGTTAAAAATTGAGAAGAGTTGAAACTGCAACACTTATCTAAGTTTAGAGTACAATTTCTTGAAATTAAAAGTTTTGGATGAAAATTATTATTTCAAGGTAAAATTTACCTTTTTTTTTTCCTAAACATTATTCAGAATCAGCTGCATGGCCTCTCCTAGGCTAACTCCTCCTTCATACTTCGTTTCAACCCATTTCAATTCAATTCATAATCTTCCTTCAAAAAAATATAATGACTTCAATTACTTCATGACTTGACTATGAGTAAGAGAATTGAATAATATAATGAATATGGAGAGAGAATGAGTACGTTAAATTGAGTTGGATTGAATAATTAATTGTGGGAGTGAGATATGTCGGTGGTTGGATGGGTTTCACTTTCAACACGCTACTACTAACTTCGTCTCTCAAGACTCCACACTACATTTTACTTTAAAAAAAAATGATAACTTAGATATTATATAAATGATTTAAATGCTATTTCCATCCTCACTTTTAACTTTGTTTTATATTGGTTTTTCAATTTTCCTAACATGTGTGAAAATATGCTTATGGTGACGGTGGACAAGTTAACATATTACTTGAAGTCATGTTATTAATTTATTAAAATAAAAGTAAAAACAAAAATGATTACTTTTTTTTTTTAATTGGATAGGCTAAAATAGATATTTTAAAAATTATAAAATCAAAATAGGCCAAATTTAAGAGTTCAAGGACAAAATGAATATTTTAAAATTTTAGAAATCAAAATAAAATAACTTAGAAAAGTTTAGAAACTAAAATAAATCTTATATAAATTATTTGGGGGTAACAGTTTAGATGAAGAACACAACATCATTACAATATTCTTCGTCATCTTTCTCATTTCTTAAAAAAATGGTGAAGGTTGTCCAAATTGGCCTTGCGAATGTCAATGATTTAAGAAATGAGAAGGTTGTCCAAATTGGCCTTGCGAATGTCAATGATAACCATGGCATTGGCTCAACGGCAAACAATTTAACGCCTATCACACTTTTCATGCCATTGAGTACTTTAGTTAACTGCTTTTTTTTAGTTCAACATGTAGTGTGGACATTTGAACTCACGACTTTTTAGTCAGAGATATATGATTTAATCTATGCTCGGTTTAGCCTTTGCAATTTAATTATCCGACCTATACAGATTAATTGGAATTGATATGATATATTTAAGATTATGATTTTTAGTATGCTATTCAGTTTATTAGTTTCCTACTTCTTATACCCACATATCTTTTACCATGAGCTAAATATATGTATATATATTTAATACTATATACATTTTTCTGGTTACAAATCTTTTATTATTATTGATCTGATATAATCACCAAATCAAGTATAAGACGACTGATTAAGACATATATCTTAACATCAAGAGGTTTTAGGTTCGAATTCTCACCCTGCATGTTGTTGCAAGAGCTCTTTCTTATAAATTTAACTAAAATTAAATTACAAAATAAAAATAAAAATTTGACTTTTAAGTTTTATGTTCATTTAATTTGATGAAAGTAAAATAATAATTATAAATAAATTAGAAAAAGAAGAAGGGCTAAATTGGGAGATATATTTATTTAATTTGAGAAATCTAAAATAATAAATAAATTAATTTAAATTTAAATTTATTTTTTAAAAAAAAGGGACAAAAATTCTCCCCAAGAGTCCCCAATTTTAGCGAATAGATAGAACTTTTTAATTTTACATCCTCCTGCCACGCATGCTGAATAATAAAGCCATAGGTTCTGGACGATTTTACTCTCTCTCTTCTCTCTTCTCGTAGTTGGAGGTCGATGCACTCTTCCTCCTGTCTTCAAGTTCATGAGAACTTCAGCTGATTCGTAGCCTTCCATTACATGAACAGAATACCCTTTTCTTTTTAAAATAGGACGATCCCACTTGAGATGCCCCTCTTTCTTGTAGTGATTGCAGGTTAAACTCATCAAGTGTCTCTTCAAGTCCTTTGTTAGGGTTCATTTTAAAGCCAAAGAGTCTCTTTCGACTAGATTTTCTTGGTTATTGGTTTGGACATGAAGAGAGTTTCCAATTTGGTCCAAAGTTTAGAGATATTATCTTTATCGATTAACCCTTATAAGGACACTATCAGAGAGATACAAAATTACCGTGCTATACGTTATCTCAGCCATTTCATCTCTTTCTTCTTCAGTCATTGATTCAGGTAATTTGCTCGGATCCAAGAGAGCCTTGGCGACTTTCTGTTGATCAGCAAAGTAAGGCTTTCATTTTCTTCCTCCGCAAGCTGAAATCTCCTTTCCTATCAAATCTCTCTAGTTTAAATCTTGTGGCCATTTGAGCAATTTAATGGCAGAGAAGCAGCACGATTCAATTCTTGATGATATCAAGATTCATCAAGATCGATTTCAAGGCCGTCCGTTCTTTTGTCAAAATCAGACAATTGAATCAAGCAAACGATCAAGAATTCTTCTCCTCTATCAGCTCTGATATATACCAATCTGTAGAAACGAAGTTCATAAAGGCTCCAGGTTCAAGGATAAGTTCAAAGATAGAGGAGCAGTTTAGATCGAGAGAGTAGGGAGAGAGAGAGTTGACATATAGTTTACATCCACTATACAAATTAGAGATCAATTGTTATTCATTCTCGAATCATGAAATTGAAGAAAATTTAAGGTGCGTGGACGGTATTGATGCAATTGCACTAAAACAAACTTTTTTTCCATGGTCTCAAAGAAAATTTAGACCAATAAGCATAACGTAATATATCCACCACAAGTTTATAGTGAAACACACAAAAACACCCAATCGGAATGATGGCCGCTCCTGCAATAGCCAACGGAATCTTGACCTTCATTTTATCATATGCCATAAAGAATGTTGTGCTAAAAGCCACCACCATGCATACTATAGAAACAAATAGCATGACTAGCCCAACAAGTAACTTGGTTGGCAATGACACTAAGAAATCGGCTTCTGCATAGCGTGACGTCAAGATTGATAAGAAAGTGAGTATTGAAGATGTAGACAACACTAGAGCAATAACATCTGATATTACAAACACTGTGAATGCAGAGTTTTGTCGAAAAATAGGAATGCCTTTGTTACCATCATTGCCTCCTGGAACAGTGAACGCTGCTGCAAAAACTACCGTTGCAATTAAGGTTGCTACCAACATGCATGAGTTTGCCGTACTCTTCATCCACTCCTCATCATCTTTTAGTAGTTTTTTGTGTTGTTCTGTGAAGAGCTCGCGAGGTGTCAAACCATCAATTTTGTCTTTATCTTCTCGATGAAAGTTAGACACTACAATTTTCTCCACTTCCTTTGAAAGTCCACAACATTTCAAATCTTAAACGATGATATCAAAACTAAAGATAGTTGTAAATTCAAACTGACAAAAAGAAGTACCTTAAACCAGAATAGCTCTCGTTGCATTTGAAGAGCAGCTCCAGAGACTTTATTGAGATGATGTGGAGCAGCTATTTTTCCAGCTAAGTGTAGCATGTTGTAGTTTTTCTTCTCGTCATAATAACCGACAAAGGAATCACTAAGCCCTCCTATCTCATATATTAAACTAAATACGCTTTCTTGCCGATTTTCAATTGCTGTGTGAAATATGGTTTTGTTGTCTTCATCAACTTCCCATAAAAAATGGGGATATGAGCGAATGAGAATTACCAAGAACTCAATATTTCCAACTCTTGCAGCATCATGCAGTAATCTTGAACTTGAAGAGTTGCCTCGGATAAACTCTAATAGCTCACCTTCGGGAAGTTTGTGAACAACAAACTTCCACAGATACTCAACAAGTTGATGGGCTAATGTTTGCATCAAAGCTTTATTATAGACTCCCTTGAAGCCTACAACAACAACAACACATGGAGATATAAATTATGCTTCAAAATATAGACATATGATGATGTTTTTATACATATATAAGCTAAAAAAGGAGCAAGAAAAAGTAGTTTCATGTAGTATTTACACGAGTATATATATCTTCTCCAAAAGCTAAGCTTGTTGCTGCTACCAATTGCAGACGATTGCTTACAAGCTAGCAAATGCAAAGCTGTGACCCCATCGTCCATTTGTTCATTTGCAAGTTCTGGTTTCCTTTTCAGAATATCCAATGCTATATCTATAAGAAGGAGAGAGTAATGGATGAGGAAATATTAGGGAATTAGTTGGTGGGTGAGTTAGTTAGTTTTAAAGACTTAATAAAAATTTATCCATAATAATGTGAATAAGGATGAAAGCAAATGGTTACCATAACAATCAATTTCAATGGTAGCAAAAAGAAGTTCAATTTGTTCGCAAGTATCTATTGCTTCAAAATTGGTCTTAGAGAAAATGAAGGATGCCATGTCTCTGCGTTTGTAGAATACTGCCGCCGTAAGAGGGGTTAGTTTGTTAGGATCATGAAGATTTGGAAGATTGGGATTCTTGTCAACCATTACTCTCGCAATTCTTACAACTCCTGATGTTGCGGCCCAAAAAAGGGCAGTTTGTCCACGATCGTTTCTTGCAGCTAAGTCAGATGAAGACGTAAGTTTAACCAAATTTTCAACAAAACAAATATGCTTTGCAGCAGAAGCGATGTGAAGAGCAGTTTCCCCTGCATCGGTTATCTTCATAGTCACGGCTGATGAATCTGAGTCAAATATACATTTTGCAGTCTTCCAATCACCTTTTATAGCAGCTTGACATAATCTAACTTTTAATGGGACAGATTCACTCTCCTTTTCCCCTACCCATGCAAACAAACAACCCATAATTACTCAAATTAAATTTTAGGTAACAAATCAATTTATACTCCTAACTTGTAAGTCGTATCAATTTTTCACCCTAAACTTTTAATTTCAACAAATTGGACTCTAAATTAAGATAAGTATAGTAATTTTAACCATCAATTCAATTTCAACTAATTCACTCATCAATTTTAACACAAAAAAAATAATGTAAAAACTTTCGTAAACCCACTAAGTTGAATAAAATGAAGAGTTGCACAAAATTAAATTTGATTCATGGAAAAATTAACTATTGAATAATTTTGTCAAAATTCACAAATTTCGACAAAAAAAAAATCGTTTCTTATATACATTTTATAATTCGTATATGTTACCTTCTTTAACGATATTTCAAGAAAAGAAACTTATTGGAAGGTAAAACATTTTTTCAAATTTAGAATTAAAATTGCAACATTAAATAAGTTTAAGATTTAATATGATAAAATTAAAAGTTTAGTGTTAACTGTTAACATTAACATGACTTGAGAAGTTTAAAAATTAAAATTAATTTTTTTTCACGTAAAAAGAAAAAAAAGGTGGTGTAATATTTACCTCTACATTCCCATTCCTCTGCGCACACTCGTTGTTGGACGTCTAATGTGTAGCTCTCGGCTGCCGTGCAATTGAATGACAGAACGGCAGCCGATTCCACATGGCTGTCGATAGGCGTAAACGACGGAGAAGTGTAATCATATGATTGTCTCTTGGAATAATTCCTGTCATTCTTGGGAATCGGAGATGTTGGGGCATCTTGATTTTTGTCGTGTAGAATTGAATTAGGGAGACTCAAAGATATACCATACTTTCTAATTCTCTGTAATTCTGTTTTAGGAATTGGAGATGTTGGGGCACGTTCATTTTCGTCTTGTGGATTTGAAGAGAGACTCAGAGATAAACCATCCTTTTGAATTCTTCGTAATTCTGGTTTAGAATCATAAGCTCTGTTCAGGGAAGACCAAATTTGGGAAGCAGTTTCTAACGATGCAATCTCACTCAACTTTTGTTCGGATAAAGAAGAATAAATCCAACACATAAGTAATCGATTGTTCCTTTCCCAACGATAATAATTTGAGTTGGGTTGGCTCTGTTGTTGGTCCATAAATTGCGGCGGAGGGGTGATTGTTCCATCGAGATAACCTGAAAGCCCATAAGCAATAGCAACATTGAGAAGTTGATTCTTCCATAGGAGAAAGTTGGCATCATTCAATTTTACACTTAGAAATTGGGGCAAAGTAGGTATTATAGAGGGGCTTTGAGGCTGAGCGAGAAAATTTGGCGTTGGAGTTTGAAATTCCATTTGGGTATACGGGATTAAGTTTGGATGCTGCAAATTCTGCGGGTAAAATGGAGGATTCAAAAATTAATCTTGTGGGTTTGGCATTCTATCACTCTGGACTTTCTCATGCTCTTCCCGGTTCCTTCTTCTCCTCCTCCTCCCACCACTTCTATTTATCAATTCAGCCCACCACAAAAATAATAATAATTCATTACTGCTACCTGAACGTGGATCGCTATCATAATTTAAGGTCTTTTGGCACCGAACATAGTTTAATTGGTTAAAATATACATCTACTAAAGGTCGTAAGTTCGAATTTTCACTCTCACACATATTTGTTGAACTAAAAAAAATGGTCAGCATAATTTTTTTCATAAGTAAATATTTATAAACATAGAATTTATATTTTACATTTTTAAAAAATGTTTTGAATAATAAATTTATTTTATTACATCACATTTAAAAGCGATATTATTAATTATAAATATGTTTTTTTATATTCATATTTTAAATAATTTCGACTTTAAAGTTATTTTTTGATAATTCATCTTTTTGTTTAAAAATAGCATCTAAATTAATCTAATTTTTTAGAGTGTATTTTATTTGTTAAGATTAAAAAAAACACTTCTGATTATCTAAAATTAAAACTATACTAAATAAATTTTAAATTTTTAAATTTTTAAAAAATGATTTTATTTAAAAAGTTCCTTTTTTCTAAAGTTATCCGAAAGATACCCTAAGAGCAAAGAAATAACTTGTGTTCTTGATTTCTAAGCATTTATGTGAAAAAAAAAAAATGAAATGAAAAGGAACGAGGCAGATAGTTATAAATTGAATAATTGCAATCAATAGCAATTTAACTTTGGGTATTAGCAAATATAGCAACACCTTTGATTTTTTTGCAAATTTTAAAATTTTAAAATTTTCTCAGACTTATTTAAACAATTTTAAATATTTTTCTTTTTACCCTCATATATCATTGATATACCATTTTTGTTATATATCACTGATATATTGTGGCTATAGTATATCGTTGATATATCATTGCTGTGATATATCTTTGATTTTTTTTTATTATTGATATATTTTTTTCATTAATTTAGTTTTTTTTTTTTAACATTGATATTTGATCATCATTTATTTATCTTTTTTTAATCTATTTATATGGTTCATTAATAATAATTAAAATAGAAAATGAGAATGCAAACAATCACTAATAGAAACTAAAGTAGATTGTTCATATATCAATAAGCAACTAATATCCTTGATATAATCTAACATGATCTAATATCATTGATATACTTAATAGCAACTGATCATATCACTGATATACTGTCTATAGATATATAATTAATATACTTCAATATCTAATTCAATCACATAATCAAAGAGTAATTCTTTTTTCACTTCACTTACAATATATATATATATATATTTTCTCTTTATCTTTGTCCTCTTCTTCTTCTTTATTTTCTTATTATTCGTACTCATTTTCTTGTTCTTCATCATCATCATCATCTTCAATCTTTCATTCATACGAACAAATAAACAAATAAACAATGATATCTTTTCTCATTTGTGTATCAGTAGGTCGATCTAATATATTCTATATTTGTAAGTCAATTGATATTAGATCATATTAGGTTTTTTTAACTGTATATCAATACTAATTCAAAATGCATTATAAGTACATTGTTAGTGTATCAATAGTATATCATCATTCGTTCAAAATACAATATTAAGTATTACATTAGTGTTTCTGTAGTTTATCAATATTCATTCAAAATTCATTTAAAATATAACATCGACGTATTAATAGTATATCAGTAATTATTAAAAATTTATTTCTAGTATATCAGTTGTCTGATGTTTCAAACATAAAATATATAAGATATACTATTGATATACATGTTAATATACTAATAAATGTAAAATTAGAATAATAAAAAATGAAAACCAGATTTAATATTTTTTTTGGCATATTTGAAAATTTCAAAAAAAATGTTGCTAGATTTACAAATTTAAGAATTTTTTTCTTTTTGCTATTCTTGCCACTGTGCTTTATAAATTTGTATGGTAACATGGGCTGATGGGAGTTACTTAAGAGAGAAAGAAAGTAGTTGTTGTTTTAAGGATTTTTATTCATTGGCAATTGGCAATAACTAAAAAAGATTGACTAAGCCTAAGTTCCCTAACAATTTCCACCACATGCTCCTGAAACGCCGGAAGGCCAGAAGGAGTTTAATGCAAAAACTTAAATGAGATTTTTATCGATGCTTACTTTTAGTTGTTACCAAAAGAAAGCGGTCAATCCTAGTAGGGACTGATAATTCAATTTAATATTAATTTATATTATTATTTATATACTTACTCGATAAAAATATTTATTTTTATAATATATCAATCAGATTGCATTTATAATTATCTGACTTAATAATATTTGTAAATATATTATTTTAGTTTTCATACTATTGTACTTTTGGTTTTAATTCATTTTAATATGTTCCTATACTTTCAAATTTTTCATTTTAGTCCTTTTACTTTTAACTTGTCATCACTTTAGTACTACGTTGTTAAAGTATCCATTTTAATTCCTACATTTTTAAAAAGTTATTATCTTGGTTCATTTGTTATCATTTTTTATTTTAAAAAAAAATGTATTTTTGGTTCTTGAAGTTTGAAGTTGATGTCTATTTGATCCCTGAACTTTTAAAAGAGACATTTTAGTCCCTAAAATTTGTGAAATAATTATAAATGGTCCCTAACTTAAAGTTTTATTATTGCAACCCAGTTATATGCTCAATAAATTTTATAAAGTCCAGGACTATGTATAAAGAAGATTATAATAATTGATAAAAAAACGTACTTAACTATTTAACTAATTGAAGCATGAGCATTAAATTCAAAACCAAAAATTTAAAGACTATTTTAAGATTTAGGAAGATTAAATTTATTATTTAAAAGTAAAAGTTAACGTGAACGGAGGACGACTTTGAAGTCAACGTATAATGGTCATAGATTCCCATGCCCAATTTACAGCTGTCGTTTTTTTTTTTTTTTTTGAATTCAACCACTTTCATTTACTTAATTTTTGTTACACAAAATAAAAAGAATAAATAAATATCACCATATTATTGAGCATGAGATCGCACATGATGCCTAGGTATATTAGTTTATATCATAATCCACTCGCTTTTGTTTTCTGTTTTCTCTTTTGAACCGACGAAATTGATAATTAATTGAAGAGAAAAAATTCTATTTTCACGCTTAAATTTGTTCAATTGTATTCATTTTGACCATAAACTTTTAATTTCATCAAATTAAACCTCAAACTTTTATAATTGTTACAATCTTAACTTTAAACTTGAATAAGTGTCACAATTTTTACCTTTTAATAATTTTTGTTCAAAATATCGTTAAAAAAGTATTCTCATGTGCGTTCAATGAATTATAAAGCATATATCAAAAACAACATTTATAAGTTACAAAGACAAACTCTATAATTACAAAGAAAAACTTTATAAAGCATACTTTTGGAACTTATCAATAATTTTAGAGTTTCATCCATTGAATAATTTTGATACGGTGAAATTTCAAATATAGCGGGATGGTAAAGAATTAAGCACAACAAGAATGGGATGAAGGAAATCATATCTTGGATATGATTCATTTACTGCCTTCTAAAGATTACGATTTCTATAATTTTTTTTTTGAGATTTTCTAGAAGAGTTTCATTATGATAAAGTTACGTTGGAAGATAAGCTAGAATCAAAAAGCAAAGAAAATGGGGAAGAAAAGGAACGAACGAGAAGGAAGAGAGAGTAGAGAGAGAAGAAGGAAGGTGAGAGAGACAAAGAGGAACTTAATTCATACACTTTTGAAAGCTTGAGGGTTTAATTTTTACAATCAAAGTTTATGGGTGTAATTCTTTACAGTTTTAAAATTTTAGAGTTTAACTTTTACAATTAAAAGTTTGTGAGTGTAATTACATTATAATCACTATAGTTCAGGAGTGGTTTGCGTAATTTGTCCACAAAAAAAAAAAAAATTGCCAGTCTTAGGAATCAAATCCAAGAACGCAAAAAACCTTCAGGAATTGGTAGGCAAAAGACAATGAGACCCACATGCATTGCCACCTTGCGATTCACAACATAGATACCTCTACTTTCAAAGGTTGTTTCTTAAAGAGACAACCTTAATTAAAATCACTATATTTTTTCAAATAGTTTGAAAACTATAGTATTTTTGTACATAGTTTTTTAAATTAAAAAGAAAAATTCACAATTTTTTGTTAAAATTTGTGAGTTTTGGCAAAGTAATTTCCGGTTGATTTGTGCATTAATTAAACCTAATTTTTGTAATGTTTTATTTTATTAAAATTAGTGAGTTTATGAAAATTTTCACACTACTCTTTGTTAAAAATAGGTGAATTAACGAAGATTGAATAGATGATTAAAATTGTAACATTTATCTAAATCTAGTGTCTAACTTGATGAAATTGAAAGTTCATAATCAAAATTGATACATTTGTCAAGTTTAATGATCAAAATTTCCCTTAATTGAATGAAATTCAACATGATATTGTTTCTACATTCAAGAGACAGTGAGAAAGTGAAGACAAGGGAGACTCCCACATTTACGGAACATTAGAAATTAGAAATTAAATATAAAAAAGAGTTTAAATCTCATTTTAGTTCTAATTTGTTCCATTTTTATATCTAAATTTTCAAAAATTTATATTAGTTCTTGAACTTTCAAATCGGTTCTATTTTTATTATTAAAATTTTAAAATGTCTATTTTAATTTTTAAATTTTGAATAACCATTTTGATCCTTACATTTATTTTGTTTTTAACAAATTAATGATGCAGTAACTTCAAGTATCTAGCTAATATTGGTATCTAAATATAAGCATGGTTTCAAGTAACAGATAATAAACCAGCATTAAGAAAATTAATATTTTCACCTATAGCTCCAATAGTGAGAACAGTTATCATACTTTCACGACAAACGGTGAAAAACTTAGTCTTTATTTATTTATTATTATTATTTATGTGGGTGTTCATAGGGGAGACGTGTTTAACTATTTCAAATATTTTAATTAATTATAATATTGTCAAACGAAACATAACATTTAATATTTTGTTGAACTAAAAATAAAACATTTAATACTTCACTAATTTGTATTATGTTATGGGAATGGATTCCATTTATCCATGAAGATTCATCATTCTCGAGATTTTTTTTTTTGAGTTCAATGGGAGTGGGAAGATTCAAACATATGACTTTTTAGTTAAGGAAATATGTCTTTAACCAGTTGAGTTATGTTCGATTTGACTTCGAAATTTTTTTTTTACGTTTATCTAAATTGAATATACATATACAAAATTTATCTTTTTTTTAATTAGTTAGAAAAAAGTGAGATTTTAGAACTTTAATCGGTCTAAATTATGTTTATGTTTATATAAATTTAACTCATATCATACCATATTAAGTAAATACATTGACATCTTAACCTGTATATTTTTTAATTAAATATCTTTACATTTTTATTTTAAAAAATTTGGCTAAATTGTAAGATTAGTCCTCCAACCTTCAAGTTTATGTTAGTCACTGAAATTTAAAACATGTTTAATAAATCATTCAACTTTCAATTATATGTTTAATAGATCTTGAACTTTCAATTTTCTATTTAATGGGTCTTTGACATTAATGGAACTATTTGACATAAATTAAATTTTATTTCTAAAAGAACCCTAAACTTGCAATTTTGTGTTTAATAAGTTCATGAATTTTTAAAAATGTTGATTAGGTAACTTATTAGATACAAAATTAAAATTTTAGGAATTCTATTAGATACATTGAAAGCTTAGGGACATATTAGACACTTTTAAAAGTCCAATAACCTATTAAATATAAAATTAAAAATTTAAGAATTTATTATACACTTTTTAAAGTTCTTGAATCTATTAAATATAAATATGAAAGTTTAAGGTCTAAACTTGTAATTTAACTAAAATAATAATTTAGTTTTTGTAAGATCAAAATGACTAATTAAGTTTTTTTTAATATGTTAAACTGTATCCAAAAAAATCTATTGCATAATTGAGACAAGTAAAAAGGTGAGCAAATGTTTAAAATACATTTTAACGTAATTTTCCATTTTGTTTAACTTGTACTTTGTTCATGATCTTTTTTCCAAGATCAATAATTGTAGGGGAAGGAAGAAGGGTAGACCTTGACCTTAAAAAAAGTAATAATAATAATAATAAACAATAGCTTTTTTATCCATTGAAATAGGTTTAGATTGAGATTTTGGTTGTGGATGATTTGGTTACTGAGGTTTAAATCTCATTTTGGAATATTTTATGTTAATCTCTAAGCTTTCAAAATTTTCATTTTTGTTCTTAACTTTTTAATTTATTTTACTTTTATTCTTAAATTTTCAGTATATTTATTTTAGTTCGTTAACTTTTAAAAAACAATCATTTTTCATCTTTATCTTTATTTTTATTTTAATAAATAGATTAGATGACTTTTAAACTATTATAATATTTAAACAAACTTTTAAATATTATATTTTAGCCTCTAAATCATATCAAGAAAAACTATTTTAATCTTTGTTATAGATTTTTTTTTTTCAAAATAAACTATTCGATGGAAACTTAACATAAACATATTTTTATTCATCAACCGATCGAGAGATATCTATTTGTGAACAAATGTTTGAAACCACATGAAATAGATCAGGTATGGTGCCTCAAAATTGATTTAGATTTTAGTTAAATCATCGATGAGAATTAACGATAATGACTAAAATAGATGTTAGAAAAAATAATTATAACAAAATTTTCAAAATCTGAGAGACTGAAATTTTATTTTGATAGAGTTTAATGACCAAAAAGCATAAGTATGGATTTTTTTTTCTTTTTTTAACAAAATAATAATCTTATTTTTTTGAAAAAGAAAAATATTTGGCCATATACCACCCGCCAAAATTTGACAACTATTTTTCTAATTTTTTTTTTTTTCATTTATCTCTTCCAATTTTCGAATTTTTATTAATCAAGTTTATTTACTTATTTATTTTCGTGTCCGTAGGATAACATTTCCAAGTAGGACTGCATCAAATCTCGAGCTAAGGTTATCCTTAATTGTCGGGGTTCCTAAAATATATATATATATATATTTTTGACTTAAGGGTTCTTATGTTACAGCCCGTTTGAAATTGTTTGCTCTGTGATTATATTGCTTGCGTTGCCAGAGAATCGGTGAGTGACGCCATCCAGTTCCAGTGTACGTGAATAAAAAATGTACTGGTGACTCAAAATGAAATTATTAATTTGAAACTGGGTCAGTGCCCACTGCCCAACAACAACTCTCACCATTAATGAGATGAGACATGAAAGTTGAGTAATATCGATAATAATCTCCCATTCTCGGGTTAAGAGTTGCAGAAGAAAGGCCTATCAATCTCCGGCCATTATTATTATTATTCAAAATTAAAGATGATGCGCCCATTGACGACTCACAAGCCTCCTTCATCTTCCAATCATAATAAGCCAAGTAGTAGTACTTCTCCCGACCCTCACCCTCACGATGCCAAGGCTGTTCGGTGGTCGGAGCCGGTCGCCGGCGGTGATACTGATGCCGACGCAGGAGAAGACCAGCATGGCATCAACGACGACGACGACGACGACTTGGAAGCAGGTGAGTCGTCGCCGGAGCAAGGGGATGAGGAAATTAATGAGGGGCAGGTGGTGGTCGTTGGCAATAGAACGCCAGAACCCAGGATTGATCTGAGTTGGGCTAAGTCTAAACTTCCAAGCATCAGTTTTTCCTGTAAGGTCTCTCTTCCTGTTCCTGTTTCTGCTGCTGCCGCCACCCCCTTTTAACTTTTTACATGGACATGTATGATTTAATTTACATGTTTTTGCATATTTATTCTAATTATCTTTTTTGTTATAGACAGAAAAAAGTAGTCATACTTAATTTAGTAAAGTGTTTTCCCAAGCAATTTGGATTTATTGAAAAGGTTACATTATAAATTTTATTATTTTAAGTTTAGAAGTGAAGATTTGAACTCACAAATTTCTAGTCCTTTTAATCAGTTGCACTGCAAATTGCCTACTTTTGTCCCTACGGAACCATGGAGTTGGAAACTTGGAAATTTTCAGCATCATTACTAGTTTCGTCAAAATTTTAAAATATTATAAATTTAGTATTATATGAATATTTTCTTAAAATGCATATAATATATATTTTTAAATATTTAAAATCAATAATATTAATAAAATATCTATGTTTTAGTTCTGAATTTAAATTTTATTTTGATTTGTATCTAGTCTCTATACTTCAAAAAAAAAAAAAAAATTTAGTTTCAAGCTAGCAATTATTTATTGGATGGGTGACATAGGCTTGAAAATGTATACTCTCACTTGTTGATATAGATCTATTGAAACCACACAGATTAAGGAGGCCAAATTGAGTATAGTTCAATGAATTAAAACATACCTACCTACCAAAAGGTCGTAGGTTCAAATCCAAACTCCTACATGTTGTTGAGCTAAAAAAAAAATTTGATCATGGTGTATGTTAGGGCTGATATTAGATATAGGATGCGTATTATCGAGTGGACAAATATTAGAACTTTTCATGTACCCAGCTCGATATTTATGTATATATTTTGAAATGTAATAAAGGAATGTATGATCCCATCGTGTATCTAGCTTATATTCTAATCATCATATCTAATCAACACTATTTACTAAATCGATCAAGATTACCTCAAGTGAATAAGAATTTGAGGTTGCAGTGTGGCACACCAAGGGTTCCACAGTTATTTTCCAGTACGCTCGTAGTAGTGAAAATAACATTACAAGAATGGACTTTAATTTCAGAAGAATTGGTAGGTACATATAGACGATAGACCATAGACAAAAAGTTATTCAATGAGCCTGCGATACAATGTGACTATCTCCTTATAATAAATATGTAGGTCTCTTACTAACTATTTGAAATAAATTCAAAATGTTTATAGTTTGTTTCTAATACATCTTATAGTAGGAAATTACTGGTCACATTACAGCGGCCTCTTCCATTAATTTTTCCACACGTAGATACGAGCACACGAGAATGAAGTTTCATAATACCAGTTAATTACTTAAAGTTTTTTGTTGCAGGGAGCAGAAGAATGGACAACCGGCCACTGCGTGTGCGGCTGTACCAAGCGGCACTAAAGGGGGATTGGAAGACAGCGAAGCACATGGAAAACATGCATCCAGGAGTCCTAACAATGGTTATAAGCGACAGATCCGAAACTGCTCTCCACATCGCCACCAGAGTCAACAAGGCTGCTTTTGTTGAGAAGTTGGTGGAGCGTCTCGACGAACACGACTTGGCCTTGAAAAACAAATATGGTAACACAGCCCTTTGCATCGCTGCTGCATCGGGCGCCGTTGATATTGCCAAGCTGATGGTGCGTAAGTATAAAGCCTTGCCTCTCATTCGTGGGTCCGGAAATGCAACCCCTGTTTTGATTGCCGCCAGATACAAACACAAGTACATGGTCTCTTATCTCCTCTCCAAAACCCCCGTCTATGGCTTGGCGATTCAGGAGCAAATGGAGCTTCTTCTCGGCGCCATCTCCGCTGATTATTATGGTTTGTTTTTTTACCGCATTATCATATCTAACAACTTCTCTTGCATTTCTGACTTTTTGACTCCTCTTAAGAAGACAAGACCTTGTGCATCTTCCATGCATGTCTCAACAATTATATAATATTGTCTTTAGAACCCGTCCCAAACGAAACGAAGAATTCCCGCTGACTCCATA
>JAOANK020180058.1:0-16734 GCA_026257165.2 Telfairia occidentalis
AAAACTCTCTAAATCTGGTAATTAATCTTTTTGAATTAGCCAACTTAAACTAAAACTAAAGTTTTAGTCCTTGTTGCCTGATCGAGTTGCTTTTATTCATATCACCTCCTTATGCAAAATTCATATCAACCAAGAGACAAGGTTAGAATTAGATTATCTCTTAAGATCAAAGATCTAGAAGCAAGATTTAGAAATCTTATTCTGAATTGAGTCAATCCACAATCAAACTTGATCAAGGCTCGATTGAATGGCAAAGATGCAATCTATCATAAGAATTGCAAGAAAACTTAGAAATTGCAAAGCAGATTTTTAAGGAAAAGTCTCAAACTTAGAGAACTCAATTTTCATTCATCATAATATGATTTTACAAGTCAAATTTCAATGGTATCTATAGCCACCACACAAAAGAAACCCCCAACCCCTTCAAATGTCCAAAATTAGCTACAAAAAGTAATAGTCATGATTGGCAAGTTTGGTAACTTCTATCCTTTGATTGTTTCAACTTTAAAACTAACATTTAAAAGCTGCAAATACACAAAGAGTTTATGAAACTAAAATACTAAAAGAAGTCTTCAAAGTGCTTGTCAAACTCAAGTGTTATTAATGGAAACTTCATGCTCAACTTCAACCTTCAAAGCTCCAAATGACCCTTTCTCACTAGAATCCACATGTAACACGTGAAATGAAGGTTGACCAGAGCCTATCCAATATTGTAAATGAAGAATGAATGCTTGCTAAATCTTCTTGATCTTGGATCGTGTAATGGGTCTGGTTGAAACTAGTAGAACATCCAAGATCCTTATCAACAGTTGAGCATGTTTTGAGACGTCTCTTTCAAGAAGATAATTTGTTTTCCTCTAGTGGTAGTGGTAGTGGTAATGGTAATGGGAGTGGATTAGTGCTAGTGCTAGTGCATCATTTGCTCTTAATACCATTCATAATATTGTGGATTTGGATAATGAGCACTTTTATTATTCATTTGCATCTTTCTTCTCAATTGTCAAGGCTACTACTTTTGATAAGGAATCAAATATTGTTAATGACGTGTATTTGCTAGAATTCATTGTTAAGGATGATAGTCTTTTTACATACTTGATTGCTGGAAGAAGAATGATCATCAACTTGAGGTTCTTAACTTAATAAGGATATTTTGGCAATTCCAATATCGACTGTAGCATCTAAGTTAGTTTTCAATAGTGGAGGACATGTAGTTGACTACTCTTGTTATTCATTGGTTCAAAAAATAGTTGAGGCTTTCATATGCACCCAAAATTGGCTCACTTTTGACTCAATAGATTTTGACCTTTGGAGGAAGTTTCAAGCAATGCAAGAAGGTATTGATTTTACTTTTATTTTCTATTTCATTATTATTTTATTTTCAATCATAAAACTAAAAGCTTTAGTCTTTCTTTTTTTTATCTCTCCTAATTTTGAAGGATTTAGAAAAGTCATGGATGGAGAAACTGCATTGAATACTTAAGATTTTTAAGCATTGGGAATTTGATATCATATTTATGATTTTTATTAGGAATTAATGTTTTGATTTTTAAAGACTTGGTAGATTTTTCATCAAAAATAACTAACGGCTCGTTTGGTAATCATTTTATTTTTTAGTTTTTGTTTTTAGTTTTTGATTTTTCAAAAACAAAGTTGTTTGGTAACCAATTCAGTTTTCTGTTTTCAATTTTTCAAAAATGTTTTTGAAATTATAAAAAATTTTTTTAAAAAAAAACATAGTTTTTAAAAACAGTTTTTTGTTTTTCAAAACTCATTTTCATTCTAAAACTTACTTTTTTTTTTTCCTTTTTTACATATATCTCCAACCAATTTCTCTATATAAAAAATTTCCATTGTCCCCACATTCTTCTCTTTAGAAACTTTTTTCTATCGCTAAAATTTTATATAACTTTTATTTGTCTCTATCTCTAAAACTTTCATCGTAGTATGAATTTCATTTTTATTTCTCTTTTAACGTATCCAAATTTTTCTCTCTCTACAAATTTAATTTTTTTACTAAATTTTTCTCTATCTAAATTTATCACTTTCATCTATCTTTAAAATTACTTTCTCACTTTTTTTCTCTCACATTTCTTTTTATTGTCTAACAAATATCTCCTTGTAACTTTTTTCTATTTAAAACTTTTCTCTCTAAACAAATAATTCTTTTATTTTTTTTTCTCTAATCATATTTTTTGCTCTCAACTTTATTGTTCCTCTACATTTTTTCTTTTTTCTTTATTTTTTCGTCTAAAATTTCTCTCCATTTAACTATTTTTTTCTCCGTCTTTAACTAAAATTTTCCTCTGCAATTTTTCTTTCTAATTTTTTTATCTCTCTAAAACTTTTCTCACTAACTTTTCTCTCTAAAGAATTTATGTTTTATGTCTTTGTTTATTATTCATGTCTTCACATATTTTTCTCTCTCTAACATATCTCTCTAACTTTTTTAAAAATAAAAAATGAAAAACAGTTATCAAACAAGTTTGGTTTTCTGTTTTTTAAAAACAAAAAACAAAAAATTGTTATCAAACATATAAGTTTTTGTTTTCTAAAAACCAAAAACAGAAAACAAGAAAACCAGAAACCAAAAATAGAAATGGTTATCAAATGAGGACTAAGAGTTTAACAATAAGTCTTCCCAAGTCTTTAGAAATTAAAACATTATTTTTTAATAAAAACCATAAATATCATATCAAATCCTCAATGTTGAAAATTTTTCATAGTCTTCAATGTTTCTTTCTCCATCTATAATTTTTCTAAATCCTACAAAATTAAGAGGAAAAAAAAGAAAGATTAACATGTTTAATTTTATAATTGAAAATAAAATAATAGTGAAATAAAAAATAAAAGTAAAAACAATACCTTTGTCTAACGCTTGAAACTTTCTCCAACTGATGGCGAAGTTCAAAATCTATTGAGAAAGTAGTCAACTACACATCCTTCAATCTTGAAGGTTGACTCAGATGCTACAAAATTGTGAAAGTATCTTTATTAAGCTAAGAACCTCAAACCGATGACCATTCGTCTCCCACCAATCACGTATGTTAAAAGAACTATCATTTTTAGCAAGGGTTTCCAACAATACACGTCAATCTCTAACTCTTTATCAAAATTGGTAGTCTTGACAATTGAGAAGGAAGGTGCAAATAAATAGTAAAATTTCTCATCACCTAAATTCACAATATTATAAATGGTATTAAGAGCAAATGATGCACTAACACTACCATTAGATCCACTGCCATTACCATTACCGCTATCACTAAAGGAAGACAAACTATATTCTTAAAAGAGACATCTCAAAACATGCTCAATTGCAATTGTTATGGTATTAGCAGCATTTGACCCTAACAAATTGTTGAAACAATATGATAAAAACTTCAACTCATAATATGAGTCCAACTCAACAATAACATATAATAACAAATTTGTCATCTCATTATTCCCCAAATATTTATCAAATTTTACCTTCATGCTCTTAGTCACATTGCAAAGAATTGGATTTCTACTATTCAAGAAATTTAATTGTATGGAATTCTGAATTGTGCTAATTTGTATTAGAAGTAGTATACAAAGAGCCTGAAATTCTTAAAACCACATTATAAAAGACTTTCAAGAACTTCACCAACATTGTAGCATACTCCCAATCTTTTTTAGTGGGTGGAAATTCATTCACATAAGCATATTATTTCATTCTCTAATCTTTAAAAGCTTTTTCAAACTTGTAGTCGTTTCAAGCATCATATACATAGAGTTCCATCTAGTGCTAACATCAGAACATGTTGAACTCTTACCAAAAATCTTCTCAACTTCAATAAATTTCTTAAATTTTCTTAGAACGAGAAGCAGAAAACCTCACAAATCTTACAGTATTTTGAATCCTGCTAACACACTCGTAATGATCCTTGAAAGCATTACATACAATAATATGTATTAAATCTGTGTGCACAACATCTAACAGGCAAATATTCACCATCCAATAACAATCCACTACTCAATTTTCTCATAAAATATGTGAAGGTAGTATCATTTAACCTAGCATTATCCAAGAACAAAGTCATAATTTTCTAAATGATCAAGTGTTTAAATTTTTCTCTACAATTTTACCAATGGTATCTCCTCCACCGTAGCATTTGTATTCGAAATAGTTGTTTTTGAATCTGACGAATCCATGTTTTTACTCTACAAAAAAAAAAGAAAAAAAAGAAAAAAAATGACATTCCTAATACATTAATATTTAATAAATTATTAAACCCAAAATTAAATATAAAAAAATATGAATTCAACTTAGCTTACTCTTCAGATAATTTGAGTTTCTTTAGGATTGAGTGAGCAAAGAATGATAATGAGAATACAATAGAGAATGAGAGAGCTGAGAAAAGAGGAGAGATATGGGAGGGAAGAGGAAAAGAGAGTGTAGAGAGGGAGCGAGAGTCGAGAGAGAGGTCGAGAGGGGGTGCATGTGATAGGAGCTGTGGGGGGATGGGTCTACGTCAAAACGAATTTGGAGGGTAGGGAAAATAAAACTAAACGTAGACCACAACGTCGTTTTGGACTAGGGTATTTTTAAAAAAATTATTTTTTAATCAATCGGTCGATTTGTGCATAAATTGAGCCACTAATTTCGTTTGCTTATGTAAACTGACCGACTTCAGTTCGGTTGGTCAGATCGATTTACCGGTTTGTCTTATGCATCCCTAACATCGATATTCAACAAGAGTATGAGTGATAAATAGTAGTTCAGGGAAGCTAAATATCATCTAATTCTTATTGAAGCGTTGACAATTGCTTGGGTCCTTACCGAATCAGTACCGAAAGAGGTTGACACCACAGATTTGGGCACTAGATTTGAAGTCAATAAGATTGTGGGCACTCAGATCTGACCCAAAACAAAGTGGGCATTGTAGATCCAAGGTCGTTTGAGAAATTCTTTAACCTTAGGGATGCCCCATGATATTTCTATAAATTGAATATCTACAGATCCGTCAGGATGTTTCACAATTTGTGCAAGTTTGAATTCCTTTGGAGAATTTTCATCAGCCCGAAACATTGTGTTGTGTATACTCTCTGTTGAGCCGGACCATGCAACATAGTGAAGAACCTAAAGCATGCAAGACAGATGAGTTAGCTCGTAATCTGTCCGAGGTAGCTAGCAGTTGATGATTCAAAGAAAATGACAAAAGAAAACGAAGATTGTTATCGAAACCACTTTATTAAAGCTACTTTGATAAGGTTGAAGCATCTTTTGTATAGATATATCTTTTGATTCACTTTTCTTGAGTTTGTCGTATGTAATAATTTTATCTTTACTCTTTACTTTATTAAGCTTGTCTTTATTTTCCTTTTTCAAAGCAGATTCCTTATTGCAAGTAGTCAGGGCTTGTCATGTCGGTTCAATCTTATATATTATTAAGTTAGTTTTAATTCTACTTTCAAGTCCGAAGTCTATATAAGGCTTCCACAATTGTATTCAAAGGCATAGACTGAAAATTAACAGATCTAAGCCTCCTCCTCCTCCTCTTCCTCTCCCCTCTAATCCTGTAAGAGGTTGGTCACCTTCGACCGTGGTATCCAGTCCACTTGTTTGGTGTCAGAGCTTTTGACCTAATAAAATATTTCTTCATTCATAAATTATGAAGCATTCAGGAGTTTTCTAAGATGAGCATATTACTATAAAGAATAATGTTTAGTAAATTAATATGTATAAAAAGTAGTTCAATACTTTCTATGATCAAATTAATAATAAAGAATCTAGAAATCTATTATTAAATTTTATAACAGGTTAATTTCTCACGTGACTTCGTAAAGCTTCGCCAGTTAGCAACCTGAGACTGGTAAGTTTCAGTTTGGTGGTCCACGCAACGCAGAAGGATGTAAGACGCGTAAGATGGTTGGTTAGTCTGTAATCCACTTGTAGGAGTCAGTCGAAGAAGATTGCTTCTTTAAGCAAAAGTTGTAATACGCCCAACGATTAGTTGGTGTTCTGAGAGAAATTGATGTGAGTAAAATTTAATTATAGATATCCATATTCTTTATTGTTTATAAGATCATATTCGATAAAATGAACTAATTTTTATTGTGTTAATTTAGTTAAACATTTATCCTTATAAGTAATATGTGTACTAGTGAAAGCTCTTGAAGACTCTCTTATTATGAATACTCTGAAGAAATTAATTCCTAAACTCCAAGTCTTCAAATCAATCTTCCAATGATGCTAATCAAGAAGTAGACATTTGTGAATTGAAGGATCAATTAAACCTCCAATTGACTTAAAATTCAGAGAAAATCAAAATTTCCAAAATTGAACAAAATCTGTTCAATTGGACAATTCCAAAGGTAGATCATAAATCAATCTACCAGACAAGCACCTCAGTTTCAGCCAAAGCTATATTATCAAGACAATTGAGCAAAATGTTCCAGTGGCAAAGGAGATGGAGACCATTCATCTATTCTCCAGAAAATCAATACTTCAACCTCATCCAGAATACAAGTATCTTGATATAGGAATGGTACAAGTAGCGGTCAAACCACTATTTCGATTACGGCTTGTCACACTTGTGTTAATCGCTCTAAGAGATAAACAACATAAGACGTTTTCAAATTCATTACTCGAAGTTATTCAATCTAATTTGGAAAGCGTACCAGTTTATTTCAACTGCTTCCCAAATTTCACTTTATCTGTTCAAGACCCAAATATATTGAAGTCATTAATGCTGGAAATACAATCAAAAGGATTAAAAGAGGCAGACATACATTCGATGGTTGTTATCTACATAATTCATAACAAATTAAGGCACACCAATATTTCTCCACGAACTCTCAAATTCTCTCCAAAAGGAAGTACAATGCTTATTGAAGCTAACTTCGAGAAAACTTCCACAAACTTCCACATCAATCTCAAAGATGTTGTCTTAGGATAATATCACAAAGAATCCCTTATGGAAATTGGAGAAACTCCAAAGGAATCCAAACTTGCACAAATTGTGGAATATTCTGACGGATCTGTAGATATTCAATTTACAGAAGTATCACAAGGTATCCCTAAGGTTAAAAAATTTCTCAATTCAAGGCCCAGTACTCCTGGAACTTGACCTGACTCTATAATCCAAAAGGATAGAAGATCTTCTTCTATGAGACTCAAATTTGTGGATTTTGATCATACCATCCCATAAATCAATTATGAAGAAGGATCTTCTTGTTCAACCCAAACTAACATGGAAGCAGCCTCTGCATTAGATCAACAACTCAATGTTATCACCACTCTGTTCGTAATTGATTTCAAATATCTAGAAGAAGACTTCTACTCAGAACAATATTCAACAGCTCGAGAAATGTATCGCAAATATTACTCTCCCAAAGAAAAGCAACTCCTAAAGAAGAGTTAGATTCCACTATGAAATGACCCGAAGAAAATATATCCTTCTTCAAATGGCTCACAAATCAGTAGTATAATCATATAAATACACTCAAAGAACTCCCCCTTTGGAATACTACTAGGGGAAGAACTATCAAACAAACTCATCCTCCTACGAAAGAGATAATCTTCAATATGGGTGAAAGCTCGAATACGAAAATCAAAGCAACACTCTTCAAAGTGATGGATGAATCTACCACTATAATCTGCCCAAAGGATATTCGCAATATTCGACATCAAAATAATTTCTCAAATAAAGTTCTTTCCACCATGGCTCAATAGATGGATCGAATATAAGACAATATTACTCCTACAAGTTCAAAAAGAGATGTTTATCCAATTGATCTACCTCCGATTAGTAGGAAAACACCAATGTTGCACCATCCATGACAATATCCTTGATGAAATCACTTCAAGAATGGAAAAGTTAAAGCTCCCAAAGAACAAAGCTGCTGAGAATTCTACTTCAGCGATCAATATGATTAAAGAAGATTCAAACATCCAATTTGATGACTTAATTCCAGAAGCCCCAAAAACCATTCACAAATTGGGATTCAAACCTAGATAAGTAAGGTCAAAGAATTACTATCCTCGTCCTTCTCTCATCGAAATTCAATATGAAGAAAATGAAGATATCGTCTATACTTCGTACGATGGATCTTCAATTATACAAGGGAATATTGATGTACTAACAGATCATCAAATTCTCAATGTCATTCAAGAAATGCTCGTTGCTGCTACAACATTTCAAACAAAAGGAAATTCAGATCAAGCAATAGCTATTTACTTATTGCAGGCTTTAATGAAAATCTCAAAGGCTGGTGGGATAATGATCTTACACCAAAACAAAGAGAACAAGTCAAAGGTGGAATAAACCAAGAAAACAGTGAATCCGATGCAGTCAATACGTTGATCTTCTTGATTACAAAAGCTTTTGCCAGAGATCCTACTACTTTTTAGGACATATCAGCCTATATTCTCAATAATCTTCACATCAAAACCCTTGAAGATTTTCGTTGGTACAAAGATCAATTCCTCGCCAAAATCTACATTTGAACATACTGTAGAAACTCCTACTAGAAGGAAAGATTTATTGATGGCCTTCCTAAACTTTTCAGTGCAAAAATACGTCTCAAGCTCAATGAGATGTACAACGACAGAATTCCATGGGAAAGAGTAACTTACGGAGACTTGTCGAATCTTGTGATTAACGAAGGAATCAAATTTTGCACAGATGAAAAACTCCATAAAGAGAATACTGGAATTGGTGCTCAAGGTCGAGAAATCGGCAGATTTTGCAAACAATATGGCTGCGGTAAACCTCAACCACCTTCTATCCAAAAGAGGAAGAAAATTAAAAGATATCGCCAGCACATGCAACAGTTTCACCCTTCAAAATATAATATTTATAAACCATATAAGAGATCAACAAAGTTCTCCACTTAGGATTCCCAAGAATCATCAAAGACGACTTTCGAATCAATGATTTTCTCATAAAGGAAATCCATCCAAAAAAGAAGTTTGCTTCAATGCAAACAAATTAAAATAAAATAGGACATTATGCTAATCGATGTCCTCTACTCAAAAGAATACAAGAACTCAACATTGAAGATGATATCAAGACCTCCATTCTGGCTACATTGGATTTTGAACTAGAATATACTTCTAAAGCAGAAGAGATCCTCCATCTTCAAGATGAGACAAATTCAGACTATTCTCCTCAAACTTTTGATCAAGACGATTGTCCAAAATTTTGCCACTACAGCAAGTGTATCAAAACAATTAATGTCCTAACAAGAGATCAAGAGATCATTATTCATTTAATGGATAAAACTGACGATCTTACAGTCAAAGAAGCTCTGCTTCAAAATCTCAAAAGCTCAGTTCTAAAAGAAAAAGAACGTGAACGTGAACAGTCAAGAGCGGTTCAAGATCTTCAACTGTTTATCATCAAAACGATTTATGATCGCTTCAATGAAGAACGCAGTTCAGTAGTATCGGTTCATGATCTTCAAAAGGAAGTCAAAGACCTCAAATGCGAAATGGTAATTATGAAGTCAACAATTGGCAATATGCAAGCCAATATGGTTAGTATGAGAACTAATCTTGTTGACTTAAGCATGAAGATAATAAATCTACAAAATGTTGGTTTGAATGAACCTTGTCCATCTTCTCCAATTTCTGCTGACAATGTTTAAAGTGATGAAGAAGCAGCATTTCTCAACACTATTGACAAAATAAGGTTTTAGAAATGGTATTCACTAGTAACCTTGAGAATCAAAGAATGTCAAATAACACTTAGAGCCTTGATAGACTCAGGAGCTAATCAGAACTGTATTCAAGAAGGATTAATTCCAGCAATGTTCTTTGAAAAGACCAAAGAACAGTTATTTGGAGCTAATGGCCAAAGTTTGATTATTCAATACAAGCTACCCAAAGTTCATATTTGCAACTAATTGCAACTAAGGGATTTGGTCAAAGATCTAGGACAAGAACTCGTACTAGGTACTCCTGTTCTCACCCAATTATACCCTTTCTCAGTTATTGAGAGAGGATCGATAACAAAAAGAATAAAGAAAAGGATTACTTTAAAATTTCTCAACTCAATTAGTACCAAAGACATTACTCATTTACAAGATGTTTTGATTAAAGAAACAATCAATCTGCTTCAGAAGAAAGAGAAATAGTTACAATTTCTACGAGATGAAATTGTATCTAAGAAAATCGAAGCCCAAATTCAAAGCCCACATTTTCAAGAGCAAATCAATAGTTTCAAAATAGATCTAGAAAAAGAAGTATGTTCTTCAAATCCAAATGCATTTTCAGCCCGAAAATAACATATGGTCTGCTTACCCTATGTCGAAGACTTTTCTGATGAAAAGATTCCTACAAAAGCACGACCCATTCAAATGAGTGTAAAATTATTAAAGTTTTGTAAAGGAGAAATTGATGGACTTCTCAAAAAGGGCCTCATCCAATAATCCAAAAGTCCATGGTCTTGTGCGGCCTCCTATGTCAACAATCAAGCCGAGAAAGAACGTGGAGTTCCCAAGCTTGTTATCAATTATGAACATTTCAACAAAGTATTGGAATGGATTAAGTATCCAATACCAAACAAGCAAGACTTACTCTAGAGAATAATAACAACCAAAGTATTCTGAAAGATTGATATGAAGTCAGAATTTTGGCAAATACAAATACATCATGACGATACATACAAAACAACATTCAATGTTCCATTTGGTCAATACGAATGGAAAGTAATGCCTGGTCTTAAGAATGCTCCATTTGAATTTCAAAAGATTATGAATTATATCTTTACGATTGTCTACATTAACGAAGTATTGGTATTTTCTCAAAGTATTGATCAACATTGCAAACATTTGAAACTATTTCAGAAAGTAATCAAAATCAACGGTTTAGTTGTCTCTCAACCGAAGATTAAGCTTTTTCAAAATCAAATCAGGTTCCTTGGCTATGAAATTAATCATGGGATGATCAAGCCAATCCAATGGTCAATTGAGTTTGCCGACAAATTTTCAAATAAGATTCTGGATAAGACTCAACTTCAAATATTTTTAGGTTGTCTCAATTAAGTTGGAGATTTATCATAGATTTGTGAATCCTCTGCCATTTGTTTGAAGGACTCAAAAATAATCCACCTCAATGGATAGATGAACACACGGCAGCCGTCAACTCAATCAAATCAAAAGTAAAAGAAATTATATGCTTATCTTTGCTTAACCTTGAAGCAAGAATAATTGTGGAAATAGACGCATCAAACGTTGGTTACGACGGTATACTCAGATAGGAACTTAACGGAAAAGAAGAAATAGTTTGTTATCACTCTAGAGTCTGGAACAATGCTCAACAAAATTACTCAACAGTCAAACATGAAATTTTGGCAATTGTCCTGTGTATTAAAAAATTCCAAGGAGATCTTATCAACAAGAATTTTCTCGTCAAAACCAACTCAAAAGCCTCAAAATACGTTTTTGAAAAAGACGTAAAGAATCTTGTCTCAAAACAAATTTTCGCAAGATGACAGACAATCTTATCTTGCTTTGATTTCAAAATCGAGCCTATAAAAGGGACAGACAAGTCTCTTGCCAATTATCTCTCAAGAGAGTTTCTCTGACCCAATGAAAAAACTCCCCTTTAGCCAAAATCTTCGAGAAAGCAGCTAAGATGGAACGAGAAAATACCCAAAATAAAGGAAAGGATCTTGCGTCCTCTTCAAACTCCAATCATGGAGCCCCGCAAAGGCCTTCTGCCTGTCAAACTTCTCAAAGTTCGCTTGTGCCTATGAACACAGACAATTATGCAATTGAACTGGATGTCTAGGTCGTCCAAAGAAAAAAATCAAAGGCAATCACCTCTTCTTCATCCACTCAACCTCCTTCAAACATGGTGATTCTCGAATCATCATCTCAACCACTGAGGCCATTTGCCTCACTTATTCGGCCTTCTACCCTTTCCCTTCAAAGAACTCAAAGATCGACATTTACACGATCATTTTCCCAAGCACTCACTCCAGCCAAATTCACTTCAAAACCCGAAATCAAAACCGATTTCCCAAAATATCAATGCCTTGAAACCATCATTGAACCAGAATTTGATGGTGTTGGTATAAAAGAAATTTGTTAAAAAATTTACCCTTCTGGATTTCATTTCATTCCAGAAAATATTCAAAAACCAGAACTTACTACGAGTTTATCATCGTTGATACAAAATCAATTGAGATTACACACGTCAAAGATCGAAATGATCAATAAAAAATTGTTTATACAAAACTAAAAATACTCAAATCATTAATCCAACCCACTGGAAGCAAGGGTTGAATACTGACCAAAAGCTTTTCCAAACCCTTTTGTCCTCAAACTTCAATTATCGTGATTATCTCAAAGCTTGGTATCAATTTTTTTGGCTTCAAAATTACGACCCTTCTTGGTTCATCTCTTTCGCCCATTCGGCCTCAAAGATCAATTTTTCATATTAGTTTATTCAATAGTGTGATTTTTATGGCTTAACGATTGACATTTTTCCTACTCCTATTTAAGAATCATTTTTTCAGTTTCAAAAATAATATTTTCAAAAATCATTTTGCGGAATCTTTCTTTTTTCTCTTTATTTTCAAACACCCTAGATTTTCTATTGGAATTTCTAGCTTTCAAGTTCTTCAAACCTCTGTGCCCTTTCAAAAACATACAAAATTAAGTGGTGGGACAAATTTAACTTCTCACATGCTCAACTTCAAGAAGTGAAACAACGGTTTTCAACCAATTCACATATGTTAGAAAAATCCAAACATCAACAATCAGAGTTCCGTTTTAGCAAAGCAAGACTCATGGCAGCACTTATAGCAATAGTCTTCGACACTGAAGTTCATAATATTATTTCTCAAATGGAAAGTTCTTCTAGACAATTTTCTTCTTCAGAAGAACCCATCATCAATCTTGACGATGACGATGACAACATTTTGGGAACTCAACCCTTCTCGCCACCATCACGATTTCAATGACCCTTTTTCTAGATTCACAGCCCCTATGTGAATCATTAAAAAAAAAAATAAAGAGAGTATTTTTTTCTATATATCTCATGTAAATCCTTTTGTATCATGTCATCATGTATATTTTCGTCCCTTCTGTCAATCTATACACAAAGACAGTCATCGCGTTTCAGAGATACTTGGATGGAGCGGGGGAAATCAGAAAGCGAAGTCTATAAAGATTAACTTTGGAGAATCTTTATTAGCCAAAAACATTGTGTTGTGCATACTCGCGATTGAGCCAGACCACGCGGCATAGTGAAGAACGTAAAGCACATAAGACGGATGGATTAGCTTGTAATCCGCCCGAGGTAGCTGGCAGCTAATGATTCAAAGAAGAAAAAGACAAAAGAAGACAAAGCTTTTTATCAAAATGACTTTATTAAAGCTACTTTGATCAAGCTGAAGCATCTTTCATACATGTATATCTTTTCATTCATGTTTCTTTAGTTTGTCGTATGTAATAATTTTATCTTTACTCTTTACTTTATTAAGTTTGTCTCTATTTTCCTTTTTCAAAAGCAAATTCCTGATTTCAACCAGTCAAGTCATTTGAGTGTGGGTTGGTGTCGGAGGTTGCCGAACACGAGAGAGAGAGAGAGAGAGAGAGAAAGAGAGAGAGAGAATGGCATCTCTAGAGGCTGAACGAGGGAGGGGGTGGCGGCTGGATTAAAGTGGAGGAGAGTGATGGAGAAAGGAGGCTAGGGTTTGAACGAGAGAAAAAAGATGAGATGATGTCATAAATGGGGGTTTATGAATTCTTTTCCTACTTTTAAAACCCCCATTTAAGCTTCAAATAAACTCTTGGCTCTTTAGATTTGAAATAAAAATCTAAAGAACAATTAAATTTTCAAAACTGTGGATTTGAGATTTAATCAATAATCTGTTTTCCAAGTTCAAAAATTTATTTACATAAGAAATTCAACTAAAAACTAATTTACCCAATAATATGTAAATCCATTTTTGTAGTTCAACAATATGTAGGGGTGGAAGATTTGAACTCATGACCTCTTGGTCAGGGAGATATGCCTTTAACCAGTTGAGCTAAGCTCGGTTTGGCATATGGAAATCCAATTAACTCCTAGAAACTTAATGTGTAATTAAATATTAAAATAGCCTAAAATTGGCAAAGTGGGGCATTACAAAATTTATTATGCATTTCAACCCTATGACACAAATGTATGATGGTGAGCACACAAACCTAACAAAGGCAAGTGAGAAAGTCCATCTTGGTATAGTGCAACCTACAAATCCAAGAAAAGAGGTAAGTGAAACGTCCTCGTAATGGTGGCTTGGCTTGGTTCTTTGACAAATCTTAAGCTTGGAGTACCTCGAGGATTATTCACCTTCAACCAACTAATGAAGACACATCTTTAATAGCCTAAGGTTAGGTCATTATTCTTGACAAGCTAGGTATGTGAGAGAGGTCATCTCAATGTAGTACAATGTAATGCAACCTACATGACCGAAGAGGTTAGTGAAACTTCCTAAAGACAGTGGCTTGACTTTGGTGCTAGATGGATGTTGAGGTTAAAAACTTATCTCTAAGGATTATTCACCTTCAGCCCTCTAGTGAATGGATGACACAAATATTTACAGCCTGTTTGATAATCATTTCATTTTTAGTTTTCTGTTATTCAAAATTTTGCTTACTTCTCCCCAATTTAGATGACATATTTTTCAAAATTCTTGCAAATTCATTGGCAATCTTAGGCAAATTTCAAAAACAAAAACAAGTTTTTGATATATATTTTTAATTATTTTATTTTATTTTATTTGGGTTAGATTTTAAAAATGTTTTTAAAAACTAGATAATAAAGTAAAGAAACACATGAGTAGAGTAGTATTTATAAGCTAAAGGTTTAAAAATAGAAAACCAAAAACAAAATTATTATCAGATAGGGGCTTAAATTTTATTTGTAGCAATGGTGGAAGTGACTAGCTAAACCTTTCCCACCACTCTAATGTCTGCAAGTTTATGTTTGTATGCCTGCTGAAGAAGATAGGCACTTCTGTAATTGTTGCAATGTGATCTGCTTTTATACCTATTAAAGTTTAGCACACAAAAAGAAATAGCAATTGGCAATCTCTCATTCCACATGTAGTAGACTTGAAAGATAACATAGTTCATTAATGCAGGAATAGATAGCTATAATTGTTGCCTTCAAAGCATCATAAATTTTCAGGTCCTACTCATATGATTAGCAATGGTTTAAGGGCAAAATGGTATTTAAATCTTACCTTTTTCATTCTCAATAAATGAAGAATGAATATATCTTCATGTGCAGGTAACAGAAGAATGAATATAATTGTTGCTTCCACTTCCCCTGCCATCTTGAATGGGTAAAAGTTGTATATCTTTGAGTCAGCACGTTTTAACAAGTTGGAATTGAATATTGTGTCATTTTTATTATTGTGGGGTGCTAACACCTTCCCCGTGTTTGCGACGCAGAGCGGCCATCATCATTCAGAAAATGGCCACGAGAAATTTGTTCTGGTTCATGCATGACTGACGTATTAGTTTGAATTAATAGTTGAATAGTTTTAAAATTAACAAATATGAACAAGATTTTGTTATTTTTTTAGAATGAAAATTTAGTTGATAAGATATGTTTTATAGTTAGTTTTCTTAAGGTGTTGTTGGGAAAATGAAGGGGAAAAAATGGAAAGAAGCTTGCAGCATGCATTGTGCCCGAGAGCATAGTGTCACGGTCTTACCTCTTTGACCCCGTGCAGCGCCATAATCTCAACTCGATCATGGCTAGCCTTAAAGGGAACTTTAGCCCCAATATTCTTTTTGCGACTCTTAGTGACTTCGTCGGACCTTAGGCAAAGTTCTTTTGTCCTCAACCGAACTTGATTCATATGGAATTCAATATCGTTCGGCCATACACGTTGCCTGATACGTGTATTTTTTCTCTTTCGCAACTCCAGCCAACTTGCCTCTACTCTAGGTCAAGTCTCATGGCTCGACCTTGCCTCTACACTAGGCCAAGGTCATCACATTGCAACATCGCATCTCAATTCACCATCTTGGTTCTCAACAACATAGCCCCACGCTTCTGCATCACTCCAGAACTTTATCGAGTCTCATACGGACCCTCCGTTGGGTCAAAACGACCTTATCAACCCTTATCGGGTGCTTTAGGCACTTACTGGGACTTACCAGGACATAACAATGCTTACCGGGTTCTACCGGCCTACTCCGGCGCCTACCGAGCTACGACCGGCCTAATGGTCACCTACCTAGCTTTACTAGGCCACTAAAATGTTACCTGGACATATCGAGCAAGTACCGTGTCAACTGAATACTATCGAGCCTTAGTGATGCTTCTAGATGCCACCTCAACACTTGGGATGTCATTTGTCTTCTCTCTTCGCTCGGGCACGTTTATCGAGAACTGACCCATGGACAACATTCCGCTTCGAGGCTACCTAGACATCCATCCATCCAGACATAACGGGGCATGGACCCTCTCGTGCCCATGCTGAGTCATTTCTGCATACCGTACAGGAGCCCTGGTGCTATATCGAACTTCTAGCCCATGGAAAGAGGTGAAATGTCGGTACACTCGTGCCACCCGACACTGTCCACGAGATCCCATTCCCGATAGAAGCGCCCAAGACACTCGTCTTGCAACGCTCGCCCACGCCATGACACACGTATGTGCCATGGGGTAGCTCGCTTAGGCCACAGGCCCCAGCGGTGGTGGAGAGCTGACTGAAAGATGCATCAACATGCACACACAACGGAAGTAGGATCACAACACTCAAA
>JAOANK020180349.1:0-16729 GCA_026257165.2 Telfairia occidentalis
GTGAAAGCACCGAAATTATCGAATAAAACTAGCTAAAACTAAGCCTAAGGATAGCACAGTTTTGTGTGCTATCAACCCCCCTCTAGGATTGCCATACCGATCCAACAAGGTCAAATTTTGAGGACGACTTCTTTATCACCTCCTTCTATTCCAATCAGAACAAGTAAGGCAACAAAGTTCTCGAACTTTGTGTTTTTCCGAATTTTTCCCCTTTAAATCATGTTTTTCTCCTTTTCTCGGCCATTAAGGAGGTGGTTTTGGTGAAATGAAAGGTCGAGAAGAAGCACGGGGTTAAGATCTATGCATTGGTAGAAGCAAAATCACGATTGGAGGCGAGGTGAGACAACACGCGCAGTAGAAAGGGGTTGTGACAGCGAAATGTGTACCACATGCGCTAGGCTTGTTGTGGCGAGTGGCGGCGCATGGTTGCTCCGATCGGTGCGATTCCAATGGCGTTAGACTCCTGAGGGTGAGTAGATTCCAAAACTGGTCCTTGTTTATCCATTCGAAGCTGCAAATGGGAGGCAGTCGTTGGACGGCGGCGGTGACTCGTGGGCTGTAGTTGGTCTAAAGACAGTGGTGTTTTCTTACGTTGGTTGTCCCTCGAAAACCCTAGTTTTTCTTTAGAATTTTAGAATTTATTGGAATTTAGAAAGTTAATGAAGGTATTTTGGAAATTTGGACCTAGGGTGCTTAAGGAATCTACTACTAGTTTCCTTCGAGTTTACTTGTTGTTTTTCTTGAGAATCAAGGTAAGTGACTTCGCTTCTGGATAAACCATTGGGCTAGATCGGTAAATTGTGTGACTTGTTGATGTATGTGTTGATTATGCCTATCTTAAGATGTTTGAGAATTTGAGCATGATGGGTGTCAGTGTGTTGAGCATGCTGTGTGGATGACTGTCATATGAATGTTGTATGCCATGAGCATCAGTTATATGTGGTTTATGGATCCTAGGTGCATTATTGAAGTATTGCATGTTGGATGTCTTGAGGCTTCGAATTATTTGATATGTGTTTGAGACCTATGCATAGTTATGAGTTGTGTGTTGCATGTTCATATGTTGGAGCTATACCATTTTTACTTAACGCTGTGTTTGAGGACCTCCATAAGATGTATTCTCCGCTTTGTGCTTCTGTGTGCTCTAAGGTTTCTCCATGAGATTTTTTATCTTTGCTTAGTGCTGTAATGAGAATCTTTATGAGATGCATTCTCCGTTTTGTGCTGCTGTGTGCTCTAAGTGCCTCGAGATGGTATACTCTTGTGAAAGACAGGGAGTAGGTCCCACATGAGTTGCATGACTGATTGTGTTTGCATCTTCGACTCCAAGTGTCGGGGAGTTACTTACTGGGTATATTTTATATACTCAACATATTCTTTTTATTTTTTTTAGGTAAGAGCAAGGTCTACTTGGGTGGATGATAGAGAGTGGTTGCATAGGGGTCATGGTCGCGCGTTTCGGTCTTCCGCATGTGTCTACATTAGGAGTTGCATTGTTTTCCAGTGTTTGAACTAAATGTCGTACTTTTGAATTGTATTTAGTTTCCTCTTTTATTTGCTTTAAATTCGGGATCCCAAATTATTTTCATTGTATCCTTTTGGACTTAGTTATTTTGCCTTTATGGAAATTTGATTTCAAGATTGGAAAATCCTTTCAATTTTAATTTAAGAGCATGCATGCTAATAGCGATCCTAGGAGGTCTAAGTTTAGAAGTCGAGTCATTACACAGGCTCAACGAATGAGCTTAGTTCAATGGATCAAAGTTTGGATCAGACTTCAAACGACCCATTGGATCCATCCATTAATATAATATTATTTAATTAATCATTTTTATAAATTTATTTTTAGATTCTTAAAATATATTAGATTGATATTTTTTAATTTAATTGTACTTTGATTTTTTTTTGGTAACTTTTAGTAATTTTTTTCAAAAAAATTATCAATTTTTTAAGTTTTCTTTTATTCTTTCAACTCGAAGAGATTTTGGAGGCGGAAGAAGACTTGAAGCAAGAAGATGATGATGATATTGATATTGTTATAGTCATACCTAGAAGAGGAGAACGTTGAGGTGTGAGAGGAAGCCGAAGCTTCCAAAATAGACAATCGCTAAGTAGAAGAGAAGACCACCATGGAGAACGAGAATTTGGTAACATTAAGATTAAAATTTTCAAGTTCTGTGGTACTTATGACCTTGAAGACTACTTGCAATGGAAGCACAAAGCTAGACTTATACTCCTTCGCAACAACCTCACTGAAGAAAAAATGGTAAACTATATCTTCATGACACATTCTAAAGGTTATGCACAAATTTGGTGGAATAAAATGTGTTCTAAGAGAAGAACGCGCCAAAATGGTCAAGTGGAGACATGGTTGGAATTGAAGGAGTTCATGAGGAAGTGTTTCATTTTGAGACATTACTTGAGAGATTGTGCCCAAAAACTTCAAAGACAACATGCAAATGTATGAGGAAATATGGTGCACGCCTTGCAATGAAAATTGAAAGACAACTTCAAAGGCGCAAACCAAGGTATAATACTACTAAACATTTTCAAACCTATCGTCTCCTTGTAAATGATGGTAAACCCACAGATTCTAAATTTAAGACAAAGGGTAGGCAATGAAAAATCTAATGATAAGAGAGAGACCTTAATGCAAGCAGGGCTCTTTGCGATTTACCCAAGCAAGCCTCCAAGAAAAATTTTGAAACCACGCTTCACCCTAAACTCTAACTCCTCAAGAGACTTAGTGAATCACAATCTAGGAACTCACTGGTTATGTGAACTCTTGAAGAAAAAGTTACTAAACCCAAGATTAGTTACTTAACCCAAAGAACAATGTTAAAATTAGTTTACATTTAAGAATGGCCAAGGCCAAGGAGTAAGACAGTTTGAATGCTTTCACACTATTCACAAACTCATTTACTTCAAGAAAGAAATACTCCACAAGTTTGATGACTAATCAAGCTTAAATGTTCCTTAACATGCAACTCTCAGCAACACATAAGAGAAGCAAAGGGACGAAGTTCAATTACGTGCTCAAGCAAATTGACCAAGTCTTTGACTTAAAGAAAATTTCATTCACTTTATCAGAATCCTACTTATAAAAAATTACAAGAGCTTCGCTGTAACAATCCAACTTCTAAGACTTAGTATACCTAAGATCGTTAGTAGCATGCATGCTCTTTATATAAAAGACTCATAAAAGTTTCAAAAGAAGAAATCATATTATTCATATAAGTACTAAAATATAAGTTCCAAAAGAAATTTTAAAACATAACTGGGATCCCAAATTTAAAACGAATAATGGAAGAGTAAACTCAACATAAGGAAATAATTCAAAATACGAAAACTTCTAGTTTCAAACGAATTTTAAAACTATAGGGAGACATCTAAAACATGCGGAAGACTTAAATCTCATGACCATGGTCATCATGCAACCGCCTTTCGTCAACTACCTTGAACGCTATTGTTATTACCTAAGAGAAAAAAAAAAGAAAAGAATGAGTATAAAAAAACCCAATAAGTGACCTTGACCCCATGCATACACAAACACTCATGCAAATTATGTGGGACCTACTCTTTCATGTTTACATAAAAGATTCATCAATTATCATATAAGATCCTCTTTCAGTATAACAACTCTGAGTGACAATGACCTTGATCCCATCTTTTAGTCTCTCACTTGAGGTACATGTGAGGGTTTTCTAGAAAACCTTACTACTACTGATGGTAAAGTTATCCATTCAATCAGCATAGCCAAGTTGTAACCGACACTGACTCCCTGTAATGGGAAATGGTTGTTACCGTCGTATTCAGACATGCAACATGCACTCTATTATGCATAGGTCCCAAAAAAAAAACTCAAAAATATTCATGTGATGCCCATGGCACCCATAGTCAACATACATATGATGCCCATGACATCTAATATCCACAAATACATCAATCATATTTCATGCTCATCAAACTTCCCATGCCAACAACATGCTTTACAGAAATTTCACTACACAACACACATCAATACAACAGTCTACCTAGCCCGAAGGTTTATGCAAGAGCTAAGCCACTTACCTTAATTCTCAAAGTTTCCAAATGCGATCCTAGTGGCCTAATCATACGGTCTCTCTAGCAAACTAAAACGAACTAAAACCTCGGTCTAATTAATACCATAAATTACATTCTACAAATCCAATTACACAATTACGTTAAGGCTTCGAGGGAAAAATTTCTAACAAAACACACTGCTCGAATGCGACTGTCCTGCAGCTCACACGCCGCTATTGTCCTCCACGCGTCGCTGTAAAGCGATATTTTTGTTGCTTTTGTGTAGCTTGGCTGCGATCTATCCATTGAGCTAGGTCATGCGCCGAGAATCACCTTCAAAATGCCTGCATGTGAAGACCATGCACCGCCGCCCTCTCATAAATGCAGTGAGCTTCGCCCTTTGTTTATGTCGTAGACGACACCGACTGGCATCTGGTTCAAGTTCGACTCCTCTCTGATCAAGTCGCTGCCATGTGCATCTCTCACATGTGCAACATGTACCCCACGCATTATCGGTTTTCTCTCTTGTACCCTCATGTTGCAGTCATCAACGCCCCACTTCACTGCCACCACAGCCTAGCCTCCTCTTTTTGTTGTCGCTGTCAGAAAAAGAAACACATTCGTTGCCACCATTAGAGAGAGAGAGAGAGCAAACTGTCACTGCTTGTCCTGGCCACTGGCGAGGTGTTTTAGAGAGATAGAAAGTTTGAGAATGATGATGAAGGAGGGAGGAAATTGTGAGAGAGATTGTGTGAGGGAGAGAGGAAGAAGATGAAGGGTTTTCTTTGGAAAAGTAATTGGTGGCTAGGGTTTGAACATAACCTTATATAGAGATACGCCCACAAACCCTAACCTAATCTCCTTTAAGATATTTACAAAAGTGCTATTATCTTTAAATAATCTCTTTTTCCATAAAATAAAATCTCTCCTTTACAAAAAAAAAAAAAATCAAACCTTAAATATTCTCCCATCAAATTAACACCAAATCACATATCTATTTAATTTAAATGAACATAATTTAGATCAAATTAAAAATAACGAGACGTTACATTTGTCATTTATAGTAGTAAGCTTTTCGAAAATAAGGCAAAACCTATCCTCAAAATGTTTAAGGAAAAGAAAGGGAACTCTTTCCTAAATTAAGCAAGTAAAATCTCTAGAAAAATAGATCTAATAAAATCTTCTAAGGGTGGCGTTCGTACTCCCATCTTTCCCACTGCCATTTTCGGTGGATGGCCACCACAAGTGAATAGAAAGTTTGATCTAAATCTATTCCTAAATTGCTTAAGCAAACATTTAAGAGAAAATATTCTTAAGTCATTTAAGAAAATAATAATAAAAAAATATATCTTTCTAGAAGATTCAATTCAAAATATTTCACATAATATCTATGTATCAAATTACACAAATAATTCAAAAATCAAATAAGGAAAAGTTTGGGGCATTAGCACATGGACGAAAATAGAGGGATGTGCACATAGGGGCTACTGGGGGCTCATAAGATAGATAGGTGCTCGCTGTGAGTAGTGCGCAGGGGAAGGGGCATGTGCATGTGCCATGGGGGTTAGCAAGGGGCAGACAGGCGTGCGTGCTAGGCAGTGTGGGCGTACATGTGCGTAAACGTTGGCATTTCCTTGGGCGTGGCACGTTGGTGGCTTCTTGTGCTTGTGATGGATGGGCTCCCCTTAGAGATTTTCATCATGCCTTTGGAGGTTATTTTGAGCTTCTCGTGGTCCTTAAAGGCATGGTCAACTCTCTTAGGCATCTCCCTTTCGGCACTACAAGAAATTAAAAAGTGATTTCTGCGATAAAAAAAAAATTTCATTGAAATAAAACAAACATCGTTCGCGATAAAAAAAACTGTCGCAAAGAATGTCGCCCTAGGTGTGTCACTCTAGACCAAAGGTGACAACCGAGGGAAAGAGGATATTCTAATTTGGCATTTTGAGAAGACGAGGTTTCTTCACTATGAAAAGTGTGTACGGTTTGGCTCAATCACGCCAAGTAAGATATCTACCCTCCTCATCATCTCCTAAAATTTACTTAAATTAGTGGAATGAGTTTTGAAAAATGAACATCCCAAGCAAAGTGAAAGTATTCCTATGGCAACTGTGGCACAACAAGTTGACGACTTCTAGTAACCTTATATGGAGAGGGATTGACTTGTCGAATCTATGTTGTTTCTGTGGTCATAAGGGGGAAGACAATATCCATGTTTTTCTCACTCGCAAGGTAATTAGAAAAGTTCTGCACAAATCCCATTTCCTGCCAACTATCTTTGAGCACGCGTGTTTGCCTTTCTCTACCTTACTTTTGAATTGGAAAGAAATCCTAAGGTGGAGTGGTTTTAAGGAGCTGGATATTTTTCTATGGGCTGTGTGGTCTTTTAGAAATACAATGCGTTTTCATCGACAATGGGAAGTATCTTTGATGAATCAAAAGATGATTTGTGGCTTACTTGAAGGCTCTTCGTAAGGCTCACGGCCTACTCCATCAAACAAAAGTAAATCTCATCCCAGTAAGGCATGTGAAATGGTGTCCCCCCACTCAAGAACTCTACAAACTCTATACCGACACATCATTCAAACAAAGTGAATATTCTGCAGGTTTAGGTTTGATAATCCACAATTATAAATTGAGGTTATGCTTACAGCTACATGATTCTGGCAAAACGTCCCCTCGGTAGATATGGTAGAGGTGATGGAGATTAAAGAAGGCTGGTTCTAACACGTGATTTGGGTATTTTCCTGCCTCAGGTGAAAATAGACTCATCTCGGATTTGTCGTCTACTTTGTGGGGAGGAACTAGATATTTTGAAGGTGTGCGCCTTTGTCTCCAATATTTGGCGTTCCATTCAGGTCTCTGGAGGATTACACTGTATTTTCACGAGACGAGAAGGAAATAGAGCTGCAAATTATTTAGCCAGACATGCTCTGCAGATGCAAGTGAACAAGGAGTGGTGGGAGGAACACCCTCCTGAGTTTCTTCTTTTTTTGTTAGCTGATTCTAATTTAATTGCTTAGTTTGAATTTTTTTCTGCCTCTGTACTCACAAAAAAAGAACTAAAGGTGACGAATTAACACAATGTCATCACCTAGAGCGACAAAATCACTTATTATGTCGCTAATGATCAATAGCGATATAATTTCTTATGCGATCGTTGAACGTTAATAGTGACAAAATACATAAAATGACAAATTGATTTAGTCTCCAATTTTGTGAAAGACAATTGAAAAAGGTAAAGAAAGAAATGGGGCGTACCAAAATGTGCAGAACTGTAAACCCTAAACTGAAACAAACTTAAAAAAATATATATGTAAAAAGAATTGAAACATATTAATTAAGCAAAAAGAAACTTACCGAAGAAATCTCTCCAAATAAGCTAAACGAGCAGAAGAAATGGAAGCTAGAAGAAAATGAAAAAAATGTTGAAGCAAATGGGGACAATGGAAAAAATGGTGGAAAACTTTACGAGAAACACGTCATTGTGAGACTAAAAAAATGATCATCTTTTTAAATTAGTAAAATGATGGTTGATATTAATATTATTTCTTTATTTAAAAATTCTATACAATGATGCAAGATTTGAAATTTAAAGATTGAGATTTTATTTTTTACCTAATTTCTATTTGAAATTAAATTTAAATTTAAAGTTTAGTAAAAAATTTCAAATTAAAAACTAAATAATTATTCATAGATATTTAGTAAAAATATGATGTAAACACGAAATATAATCACCAAATCTAGAAATGTGTATCATATATTTATAACCTCCTGTCTATTAAAGAGAGATTTAACAAAAAAAAATATATTTTTTTGATCCCTCTTTTAACATTCATTTCCTCTATGCTTATTTCAACAACTTTTAAATGATTTAGGTTATAAAAGATTTTAAATGGAATTTTTTGGTCATCCTTTAAAATAAAAAGATTTGAATGATTGATTCTAAGAGAATAAAGGACCTTAATTAGGCCAACATTTTGATGGAGTCTTATATTTTATTAATTATATTTAAATTAGATACTTTATTTCAAATTTACGTTTATTGTTCTATCATCTTTTATCTTTCTCCCTTAAAAAAACTATCATATTTAAACTTATATACAATTATGCTTCTCTTCATAATAAATTTAACAAATACTATTTATTTTCTAATATATCTATGCTTTTATTTTTTATAAGTTTATTTATTTTAATTCAAAATCTTGTAAATATATACATATATATATATATTTATTTATTTAAATTCAATATGAAAAAGTAATTGAGAAAAGATAAAACATAAATAAAAACATAGATTAAAAGGAAAAATAAACAATCTGAAGAAATTTAACTCCATAACGTAAAATTAATATGTATTTAAAAATATGTCACAACTTCTCATTTTCTTTCAAATAGAGCATAAACTTGACTTTTCCTTAGTGAATTTTATATTATATTTAAGTTTGACTTTGATTTGAATTATACTATTTTATAAAATTATTAACTTTTTACTTCTTATTTGTACATACATATTTATTTTATTATTAATTTTTTTATTCCAATTAAAATAATCTTATTATTTATTTGTTGATTTTATGGGATTTGAAGAAATTTGGAATCATAATACTTTTCAGAAAAAAAAAAAAAGAATAAAATTTGGAATTATAATATATTTCAAATGAATTCATTTATTTGTTATTCTTTAAATAATAATAATTTGATTTGAAATTTAAAAAAACAAAACAAAACAAAACAAAAAAAAAAACAAACGGTAAATTAAAAAAGTAATTTTAATTTATTATATTAATTTTTTAGAATACTTATTATATTAATTTTAATGTTTTGGTAATAAATTGTTATGTTTAATTTACTAAACTAACTTTTTTATCTATCATTAAAATTTGTGAAACCTGTATATCATATTATAATAACTAAATTACATTATTATTAAAATTATAAAGATAAGTTTAAATTAATTTTAATAATTGATAATAAATTTCTATTTTTAATTTAATAAACTAACATTTTATTTATCATTAAAATTTATGAAATTTTGTGTTTCATACTATAATAACTAAATTACATTATTATTTGATGTTCAACAGGAAATTTTATGATTGAGCATCAGTGCGGGTGAGACATTCGATTTCAAGTGACTTTGATATCGAAAATTATAAAGATAAGTAAATAGTTATATTGATATTAAATATTTACAATCATTTACTAAAATAATATATGTAAAATTAAATTTTAGAAATATAATAAGTACTATTTAATTAGAATAAATTATATTATAATTACTCATAAAAAATAGTTTAATATTCTTGAACAAAAACTAGTGTAATTTTTAATAGTGAAAAAAAAAACTTTTTGATTTGTTATATTATCAAATATAAATTATCAAAATTAAATAATTTTTTTCTCACACACAAATAAATATAATAATAAATAATAACACTAACAACATCAAAATTTTTAATAATTAGTTTAATTTATAAGTTTTGTAATAGTTAATATTAAATAAAATGATGAAAAATATGTCAACTCCTTTTCTTTTCATACATATATATCTTTTTGAAAAACAAATGTTTACTCTAAAATACAAAATTGAAGTATATAACTTTTAATGTAAATGCTATAATAGAGTATATTTTAATATATTTATGGTAATTTAAAAAGTATTATAATATATTTGTTTGGATATAGCAAAATTAACTTTATAATGCAATTAATTTGTTTTTATTTAAATGCAAGTTTAAGGAACGCTTTAAGAAAGTAGAGTGATGATTATACATCAATTTCAATTTTTAAAGAATAAAAATAAAAAAACTTAAGTATTTTACAAAATTAAACAAAAAGTTCATTTTAATTATATCATTTTCAATTTTTCAATTTTAAAAATAAGACAAATAACTCAAAATTGTAAATATCAAATCTAAAACATAGAATATATACTTGCTATAATTTTATTCAAAAGTGATTTACTAGTTTTGTTAATAATATTTTTACCCTTTAATGTTTATTTAAGAAGTTTAAATGATATTTTAATTTTTTAAAATCCTATATTGAAATTTTGATTAGTATTTGTTTTTAAAAAAATACAATAAATTGAATATCTTCCCTTTTAAGATTAAAAACTTTTTAAATGTAATAGAGATATTTAAAAAAAATCATATAAATCATTTTATTTTAAAAAGTATTTTTACATTCCCATTCTTAATTCTAAAATTATTTGTAATTTTCATAACTTAATGAAAAAAAAAATTATTGCTGAATTGTTTTGAAATTCATTGATTTTATTGCACGTTTTAGCAACAAAAAGTTATTGTTGTTGCTACTTTTAACGACAAAATTATTCTTGTATCGTTTAATTATAGCAATGAAAATTTTTATTGTCACTATTTTTAGTGACAATTATTTTTTTCATTGTTGGATTTAGTTATTGGCAACATATTTAGTTTCGTCTCTAGTTTTAGTGACAAAATATGATTTCATCGTTGTCACTATTTTTTATGACAAAAGTTTTTTTGTCGCTAGTATTAACGACAAAATATTTTTGTTACTATCTTTGTTGACATTTATCTTATTTGCTCCTAAATCTATTTATTTAGCGACACATATTATTTGCTGCTATTTTTCACGATAAAAACTTTTTGTTGTCGCTCTTTTTTAGCGACAAAATGATCTTATTGTTACTACTTATAGCGATGATTTTTATTTTTGCTGCAAAATCTAACTATGGTGACACATTTAGCTTTGTCGCTAGTTTTTCCAACAAAAAGTTTCTATTGTCGCTAATTTTTGTGACAATTGTTGTTTTTGTCACTAGAGCTACGTATTAGCGACAAATTTGATTTCATCATTCAAAGTTTCGTCGCTAAAGATGCTTTTTCTTATAGTGTTGCTTGAAATGACATGTTGGATTCTAAAGCATTTTGGATTGTATCAGACTTCATTTAGATCAAAGCCTAAACTGAAACATCCACATGTAGAATTAAAGACCTTAAATGTTGGAAATGCCAAGGGCATAAGCTAAAATTTTCTAATAGAAGAATAATGATTATTAGAGAAGGGGAGGTGGTCACATAAGAGACAGTGAGGAAGAAGAATAAAGGAATGAGTCCATGAGGGACCAGGAGAGTGAGGAAGACGTGAAAGATACGACTCATTTATCCTTAGTTACTAGAAGGGCTCTAAGTACACAGATGAGAGAGGATGACTTGGAATATTAAATAAAGAACCTTTTTCATACACATTGTCTTGTACAAACCTTGCCTTCTAGTGTAGTGATTGATAGTGGAAGTTGTACAAATGTCATAAGCTCTAGCTTGGTTGCACGATTAAGGTTAGATACTATGCCCCATTCACAACTCTAAAAGTTGCAATGGCTTAATAGTTGTGGGGATCTCAAGGTGTGACTAATCAGGTGAAGATTCCTTTTGTTATTAGGAGATACAAGGATGAATTTACTATATGGCGTAGTACTAATGCATGTTGGTGACGTACTCCTTTGTCGACTTTCACACGCAATAGTAAGAAAACTATATTTACTCCCCAATCCCCTAAAGAAATACTTATGACCAAGAAAAGTGAGCAAAAAGAAAAAAAAAGGTCGCAGTAAAAGAAAATGAGAATAGCAAAAAAGAACAAAGAAAAGAAAATGAGTGCTTAAAAGAAAATGAAGGATTGAGAGAAAAGCAAAAGCATAGCTTGCGACCTAGAGAGAAAATTAGTAAGATGGAGTGCTAGATCTTGTGAGGTTAGGAAAATTATGTTATCGAAAAGAACCATACTCATGGTTTAATTTAAAGAAGCTTACCTACTAAACCAGAACCTTGAATCCTCTTTGCGTAGTGTTTTTGTGTCTCTCTTGCAAGAATTCAAAGGAGTCCTTCTCGAGGAGTTGTTTAAGGAGTAACCCCTTTGAGAGGTATAGAGCACATAATTGACTTTATCTCGAGCGCTCAAATTCCAAATTGACCAGCCTGCCAAACCAATCCACAAGAGGCTAAAGAGATTCAAAGACAAGTAGATGAGTTGCTTGCTGAAGGGTTCTTACGTGAAAGGTTAAGTCCTTGGAGTGTCTCTTTCTTACTTGTACGTAAGAAGGATGGATAGTGGAGAATGTGCATAGATTGCAAGGATATATATAAAATTACGATTAAGTACAGACATCCTATTCCTAGGTTGAATGACAAACTTGATGATTTATTTACTTGCAACCAGTTTACAAATATAGACTTAAAATATGAATACCATCAAATTCCCGGATGAATGTTGGAGATGAATAGAAAATTGCCTTCAAAACGAAGCATAGTTTGTATTAATGGTTGATTATGTCATTTGGTTTAATTAGCACCTAGTACCTTTTATGAGACTTATGAACTATGTACTACGTGACTTTTTGAGAGAGTTTGTAGTGGCCTATTTCGATGACATCCTAATATATTCTTGGACACTAGAGAATCATATTAGGCATGTTAAACATTCAAGTTCAGGTTGGTCACAAAACTTGTGGAGTGTTTCACTTTGGATTAAGAACAAGTTCTCCCAATCAAAGCCTTGACCTTCAAGGTAAGTCCATTCTTCTTTCCCTTGGGTGATTTTCTTATGTGTATGCTAGGTGTTACTCTGTGTGTTTAGGAGGTGCTTGTTTATGCAAGGGTTGCCTAAGCCACTTGTGATAGGGTTAAGCATATCACTTGGAACCTAGATGAATTGCTAGGAAAATCTTAAGTGGATTGTATTGAGAGACTTTGTTTAGAGATGCATATCAGTTTTATAAGAGTTGTGAAAAATGATAGAGAGTAGGAGCACTAACTCGTAAAAATGAAATGCCTCAAGTTTCAATTCTTATTTGTGAAATATTTGATGTATGGGGCATCGACTTCATGGGTCCATTACCTTCGCCTTGTGGCTTTTCATATATACTTTTGGTTGTGGACTAAGTTTTCAAATGAGTGGAAGCAAAAGCCACCAAAACTGACGACTCTCAAGCTGTTGTAGGTTTTATCAAGGCTAACATTTTTAATAAGTTTGGAGTATTAACGGTAATCATCAGTGATCAAGGCACTCACTTCTGCAATAGATCGGTTGAGGCTTTAATGAAAAAATATGGAGTGCAACACCGAATTGTTACTACCTACCATCCTCAGACCAATGAACAAACCAAAGTTTCTATTTGTGAAATCAAATCTATCTCGCATAAAACAGTAAATTCAGGACGTAAGGATTGGAGCCTTCGTCTGGGTGATGCAATCTAGACTTACAAAACAATTTACAAGACCCTCATAGGAATGTCACCATACCGATTAGTATTTGGTAAATTATGTCACCTATCGGTCGAAATTAAGCATAAAGCCTATTGGACAGTTCAATGGTGCAACATGGACTTAGATCAAGATGGAGTGTCAAGATTGCTACAACTACAAGAATTTGAGGAGTTAATCTTGGAGGCATATGAGAATTTGAGAATCTACAAAGAGAAATCAAAGTTGTTTCATGATAACATGCTCATGTGGAAACAATTTGAGATTAGACAAAAAGTGTTATTATATAATTCTCAACTAATGCTTATGCCTGGTAAGTTTAGCTCTCAATGGGTTGGCCCATTTGTTGTCACTAACATTTTCCTTATGGTGCAGTTGAAATTGAAAACGTGGATATAGGAAAAGTCTTCAAAGTGAATGGCCATAGATTGACAATATTCCATGAAAGCAAAACGACATCAATGTATCGACCTTGTTTACCCTTGACCTCGTTTGTTATTTTCGCTTAATTCTATTATTAAGTTTTCAAGTGTTTTTAATTGAAAAAGTTCAATTTTTGAGTCAAAGGTTATTGTTAATAAGACGTGACCATACTTTATATTGAATGACCTTCTGGTTTTATTTTATTGCTTATTTTTTTTTCCTTTTATAGAATACTGTTTTTTTACTGGCCATGACCACACTTTATTTCGATTAGCCTTCTGCTTTCCATTTTTAATTAAATAATAATAATATATTTCTCATTTTTTATTTTTGTAAATTACTTTTAATTTAATCTTATCTTTCTTCGTTCTTTTAACCTATTATAAAAATTAATTTAGATTTGATTTTATCTTGATTTAAAAGTTAATTTTCAATTTAATCTTCCTGCTTCTTCATCTAAATAAAATTTAAGCCCCAAGTTTTTAACAATTTCTTCTCCAGTGTAGGGAAATTGTGAAGCAGTACGACTACGGCCAGAAAACCTACATCAGGCAGCAGCAGTGCGATGCACGTCCACCCTGTCTACAATGGAGGCACTCCACACAGTAGCATGCAACATTTCTGCCCAACCCACTGCGATGCCGCCACTGTGGCCGAAGCTCAGACCTGTCGGAGACAACCACGCCTCCAGCGCACATCCGACACAGAAGCAGACCCGTGCAACCGCGCTTCAGGCGCAAAAGAAATTGTGCTTGCCTGCGCAAACTCGTGCGTAGAAGCGGGTCAATTCTTCCTAGTTCTGAGCTCCAGACTTCTGTGCGTGGAGCTCGTCACGCTGCAAAACCCTCCCCTACCTAGATCTGCCTTCACAGCCTCCTGCCTAATTGCCCACCGCTCGCGATCCTGCCCACACCCAAACTTGAGCGGCGCGGGTCGATTCAGTATAGAACAAAACGTTGCCGCCAGCCCAGCTCGCTTCGCTGTCTGCAGCTCCACCCCTACTCGGCCCAGTTTTGCACGCCAAACGGCCTCTTAACGACAAGTTCAACAACCCATTTGACGATGCATTCCAAATCCAACAGCCCCGTACAGAATGTTAACAACCCTCAGCTCTGTGGTTCGGACTAATGCAACTTCAAATTTGTCCCTATTTCGCATAGACAATTTCGTTTGGGAAAAGGCAAGGTAATTTTACCTCCATCCGAAGCTGATTTGAATGAGTTCTTAACATTCAACACTAGTGCTCGACAAGCCAGGTATGATGACATTTGAACTCGTCCAATTAACCTAGGTAAATTCGTTTACACTCACTCCTTAGAAGAATCAAATATTAAAGCAAATTTTGATGACTTAGTCTCTACTATGTGGTGGAAAGCATTTGTGAGTGTCAATTGTCCCACTTTTATTGAATTAATTTGAGAATTCTACACTACTTTTCAATTTAAAATTCCTGAGGATTTTTCTTTTGATAGCACTGATGTTGTGAACTTTAGGCTATTAGACAAAGAATTTCATCAATCAATTATTGAGTTTAATTTAACATTGGGTTTCATCGATACTAATTTTTGTTACACAACTCAGTATAAAACCTCAACTATTGATTTTACTAATGATTTTACTCATGCTTTAGTGTGGAAATATATATCATTTGATCCATTAAATTATGATCCTAGCAATTCTAAGGAATCTTACTTAAACAAACCAGAATGGGTATACATACCTAAATTTTTAGCATTTAATTTTTTTGCTAGGATGGAAACAAAAAATGTTTGTACCAAAACCGAACTTATTTTATATTGTCCATGTTGCATGATAATCCAATTAATTTGGGGTTTGGGGTTGCTTCTCAATTTAACAATGTTAGAAAAAAACAACAAGCATTTGTGTCTCGGATTTTCAATTACTCAACTAGCTATCAATCTTGATTTACATGATCTTAACAATACTAACCTACACATAGCATCTCAAACAGAGCCCTTAAACATAGATTCTTTGGTGAAAATGAAGTTGCTCGCAAAAATCAACGGGGGTATATCATTTCCAACGGCCGATTGTATTTGTTCTTCATTATCACGACGATGTTCTAAGACCTAGGAAACATTCTCACCCAGCAAGCAACTATGGTGCTTTTGATGAACTCGTTGAACCACATTTTGACGCTCATGTGGCCACCTTAGAACATAATTTCCAAGCTGGAGAAAAATTTAGAGGCCTTGATAAAGCATATTGGGGTCCAACCTCCTAGCCACCACCCCATAATCCCTGCCACTCCAAGTTGGTCATATATCAGGAAAGTTTTTTTTTCCTTTCCATTATTTTCGTGAGCACTTTCTTCTAATATACCTTAAGAATTCTTTATTTTTCGTTATTATTCTTTTATGAAAATTTTTTATTAATTGACGCCTTAATTTAATTTCAATTTTGCTATCGCTATCCATGAATTATTTGTGGTTCTAGTTATTGCGAATAATTAACATAAAAAAGTAGTAAAGAGTTGGCTTATGTGTATGTAAATGTGGCTACCCCTTTTACACAGCTTGTATAATAGACTCTAGGAAATTAAAGAAACAAAATCGATTAAATTGTAGCTATCTCAATTGATTAATTTTGACTTGGTCATTTCAATATGTTTAATGCTATCTTTTATTTAGTATTGAACGCTATCGTGACCAATTATTTGTTTGATAAGGTTTGATTTGGATGCTAGGTTCAAGTCAATGATTTTAGAAAAATTTATCACTGTCATGCTATAGTGTCTAGTAGACTAAGTTCTTGAAATGAGAATTATCATTTAAACCTATGATCAAATTACAATTGGACGAAAAATTTACCCTTGGATTGGAAATTCGATAAGATCTACTCTTGTAAACTTAAATCGTTTTCTTGGCTTTTATTATTTCATTTAATTTAGTTTGATTCACAAACCAACAAAACCCCCTCATTTTTACTTTATTTTGATTAACATTGAGAAATTAATCTGTTAGTTCCCTTGGGATTCGACCCGATTCTAC
>JAOANK020180453.1:0-16729 GCA_026257165.2 Telfairia occidentalis
AGAGAAAATTTTTAACAAATTTCATGCATGTTTAACAAATCTACTTATAAGAAAAATCTATATAAAAGTTATAAGATTAATTAATATTTCTAACATTAAGATTAACTAAACATTTAAAATATTAGGGATGTGGTTTTGGAGATTTATGAATTAAATTTATAATCTTTCTCATTTAAAAATAACAAACTAAATTTACCTCAAAAAAATGATATAGATTTTTGTTTTAACATACACAATAAAGAGAGAGCACTTCAATAAAGATTAAATTTATAATCTTTCTCATTTTCTAAATGGATAGTTACAATAGAAATTTCAAAGTAAATTTACCCTAAAAATGATATAGATTTTTTTAATATACACAAATAAAGAGAGGGATTCTCCAATAATTTTAATCTTTCTCATTTTCAAAATGGATACTTACAATATAAATTTCAAACTAAATTTACTGAAAAAAATTATATTTTTTTTTAACATACACCCTTAATAGACCATAAATCAAACTCCAATAATGATTGAAATCATTCAAAATTAAAGTATAAATCAACTAATAGTAAACAATAAATAGATACAATAAAATAGTGCAAAAAAAAAAACTCACATAAATAAATAGACAACACAAGCATGAATACCAAAATCATTAAAAAATAAAGAGGGGAAAAAAGTAGAGACCTTTGGAATTTTCGTTGGGTCTTTGTAAGCTTAAAAAGTATCGTACAAACGACAAAATAAAAAACCGACAAACTTTGCAAGTGGGGTCTTTGTGGGGACAATGCTTGGTTGCAAGTTGACAAGAGGAAATGGGTTTTGGGTGCTGGATTTTGCCTAAGTTGAGGAGAAAAAAGTGAGTTAAAATGGATTTTGGGGCTGATTTTTAATTTTGTGAAGAAAAGAAGAAGGAGATGACCTAAAGAACCCCTAAATGACATCGTTTTGGGATTCTTTAGGGCTGCAAATGAGTTTGGCAAAACGACATCATTTTGCATTGCCAAAATGACGTCGTTTCATTTAGTTGTTTTTTTATTTGTAACTAAAACAGCCAAAATAGTGTTGTTTTGACATAAACAAAACGATGTCGTTCAACTAATCAAAACGGCGCGTTTTGAACTAATCAAAACGACGTCGTTTTGTGTTTAGTCGCCTGCCCATTTTTTTAAAAAATTTTCTATATGCGTGCGTTTTAAAGTTTTTTAATGACGGTTTAAAACCGTCATTTTTGTGTTAAATAATTTTAAACTAAAATGATTTGTGCCCCTTTTTTTGAGACATTTTGGTGACGGTTTAAAACCGTGATCAATGCCTTGTCTTTGGTGATAGTTTTTGTTAACTCTCTACAAGAGAGTTATTATACCTCTGATATTGAATATTTGATTATGGTTAAGCTGTATAAAATGAACATAACTTGATGATTTATTGATATGTTTTCTCGCTTGATACTAATATGTCATACTAATTCAAAGGTGATATTCATTCATGCTTAAATCAAGAACGAAAAGCGGAGTGAGCAACAATGCAAGCAAAAGACTAATTTGTGGAACAACCTTGTAGCATCTAGCGTAGGAAATGTTGTAGCATTGCGAGAAGCAGAATACTCCCAAATTCCAGTATTGTACGAACACTCTTTGTAGGGTACATGTGATGTCCTAGAGAGGCGCACAATGAGGTATTCTCACACGTACAATCTCAAGAGGGCATGATGGATACTTCTCAGTGGACACTATTTTAGGGCAAAGGTTTGGCACAGAATTGGAGAGGCGGAGAAGAGGCTGAAAAAGGCAAGGAGAAAAAGGGAAGGAAATTCCTTTCAAAAGAAGAAAACATTCTCAGCTGAACTACTGTCGCCATCTACGCCTCAACACCTTTTAGTTTTATACTTTTTTCGTTATTTCATTTTTTTGTTACTGTTCTATCGGCATTCTATTTAGCTTTTCATCTAGTTGTATTGCTTCTGCATTTAAACCTTGTTAGAAACAACATTTTGCTTGCATCGATATGAGTTATAGCTAACTTACTTGTTGGGTAGTTGGTGGTGGATGTGTTAAGTTGAACTTTGCTGTAGCTAAGTTTGAAGAATGAAGATTGTTTTATTCTTGTTCTTTTCTTCTTGAACTGTTGTAATCATGAGCTTCCAAGTTGGTCGCCAGTAGCTCTATATAGCTAGCATCCTTGCCGACACGTAAGGTGGTAGTCAAAACCAGGAGAGAAGCTATAACAGATGTGATGGAACCTCACATTGTAGATTCATTAGATATAATGAGGAAGCTATAAGACAAGAAAAGGTAGCCTAAAGGATTATGAAATCTGATGTTAGACATAACTAGGTTTCGCACATTAGTATATTATGCTTAATCGAGTGAGTATACGGAACAAACCTATCTATAGATTAAAACATTTTAATCCCAGATAATGCTACAACATTGTGATGCATAGCAATACCAATTAACTGCCCTGTTTCGCATTTATTTGTTTATTACAAATAACTCTGTTGATTTCCTTTTTACCAAACTCGACTGAAGTAATTGTTCTCCCCCTCATTTTTTTTCCCCTCATACTCAACGCATCACAGAGTATAGCTTGTTAGCTGTTAAGAGTCAGGTTAGTGAGAATCTTAGATAAAATAATCCTTGTGGATCGATATCCTGGAATACTCTAGTAATCCCAGGAGTTTCAGAGGAGACCTTATGATTGACATTGTTCCCTTTTTTGTTAAGAGACAGTGCAAAAATATCGTTGAATTCACTTCCCACAGGGTCAATTGCTAGTTGGACGGATCTCACCAAAAAGTTTTTATTGAAGTATTTTCCACCAACAAAGAATGTGACATTGTGTGGCAACATAGTAACCTTTCATCAGTTCAAAAATGAATCTGTGGATGAAGCTTGGGAAAGGTACAAGACGCTATTGAAAAACTGTCATCATCATAGTAATACCCAGCTGTGTACAAATTGAGCATTTCTACCATGGATTGACACCAAACTCGTAGTTAGTTCTAGACGCATCAGATAATGGAGCGTTGCTACATTAAGCATATAACGAAGCCTTTGACATCTTAGAAAGAATTTCTAGTAACAACTCTCAGTGGTCTAATGAGAGAGAGTTCAGCCAACGGAAGAACACTGGATGAAAACTAGAAATGGATGCTATAACAGTGCTTAGTGCACAAGTAGCCTCAATGGCGAATATGTTGAAATCCATGAATCAAGGTGGAAGTAAATCGGTCAAGGCAGTTCAGAGCTTGAGGAAAAATAGTTGTGTGTTTTGAGGAGAAAACCATTTGTTTGAAGCTTGCCCATCGAATCCAGCATCAATGTCCTACATAGGACATAACAGTCCAGGGAGAAATAACCCGTACTCAAACACCTACAACCCCGGATGTAGGCAACACCCAAACTTTTCCTGGGGAGGTCAACAGGCCAGCAGTAGTAATGTGCCTGCTATGCGACTGCAAGTTCCTCGCCAGGATTTCTGAACATTGCCTTTCAGCAAAAAAGGGCAGAACCGAAAGTACCATAGCAAGCACATCAATCCAATAGCTTGGAGAGTTTCATGAAAGAATACATTATAAGGAATGATGCACTTATGTAAAGTCAAGCAGCAACTCTGTAGAATTTAGAATTTAGAAATGCAAGTGGGGCAACTAGCTATAGAGTTTCGTAATAGACCCATTGGCACACTGCCCAGTAACACTGAAGCACTAAAGAACAATGGCAAGGAGCAATGCAAAGCCATTACATTAAGAAGAGGAAAGGAATTAGTAGAAGAGGAGGATGTGGTACAGAGAGAGTCAAAAGAAGAGAAACAGTGGGAATTAGCTAAATTGCCCAAGGAAGAGAAACCTGAACCAGTAAAAGGAAAAAGCACCAACAATGCACCAGCAAGGAAATTGACAGAAGTAACAACATTACCCCCACTGCCATTTCTTCAAAGGTTGAGAAAGAAAAATGATGAGCTGCAGTTTAGAAAATTTTTAGATGTGCTAAAATAATTGCCATAAACATTCCTCTAGTGGAAGCTGTGGAACAAATGCTGAGTTATGCCAAATTTTTAAAGGAAATACTAACAAAGAAGAGGAGACTAGGTGAGTTCGAAACAGTGGCTTTAACAAACAAATGCAGCGCCATTCTGTCAAGCAAGATTCTAATGAAGATGAAAGACCTAGGGAGTTTTACCATCCCATGTTCTATTGGAGGTCAGTATGTGGGCAGAGCGTTGTGTGATCTAGGAGCCAACATCAATTTGATGACCCTCTCCATTTTTAATAGTTGGGAATAAGCGGAGCTCAAGCCACAACAGTCACATTACAACTTGCTGACCAATCAATGACGCATCTAGAGGGAAAAATAGAGGATGTCTTAGTCAAAGTAGACACCTTCATCTTCCCAGCTGACTTCAGTATATTGAATTATGAAGCTGATAGGGATGTTCCTATTATCCTGGGGCGACCATTTTTAGCAATAGGGAGAACACTAATTGATGTACAAAAGGGTATTTTGACAATGCAAGTAAATGATCAACAAGTCACATTCAACGTGTTTGATGCTCTTAAGTTTCGAGACGATATTTGGGAATGTTCGATGGTACAAAAGTTGGATATGAATGATGAGGAAGATAGTAGCATGGAAGTGGAAAGCGACCCAAAAGTGCATAAATTATGCAGTATCTTTGCTGCATTGCCAACTGAGGAGCAGGAATGCAAGCAACTGACTGAAGCAATTGAGTTGACCAAGAGGAGAGATAGACCAATGAAATTCTCATTGGTTGAAGCTCTGATGTTGGAGAAAAAGCCCTTACCCTCTAGTCTTAAATATGCTTATCTAGATGATGATTATAAGTTGCCTATCATTATTTCTTCATCATTGAGCATTGAACATGAGTTATCATTGTTGCAGATTTTGCGGTAGCATCGTAGAGCATTGGGATGGATCCTAGTAGATATTCTTGGGATAAGCCCAACAATCTTCATGCACAAGATTAGATTAGAAGATGAAGTAAAGAAATGTGTGGAAGCCCAGCGTCACTTAAATCCCATAATGAAGGAGGTAGTAAAAAAAACGATAATAAAGTGGTTAGATGCGTGATTAATATACCTTATATCTGATTGTGAATGGGTTAATCTAGTTCAATGTGTACCTAAGAAAGGTGGGATGGCTGTGATAACCAATGAGAAAAACAAAATTATCCTTACACGCACTGTGACTAGATGGAGAGTGTGCATGGAATACCGGAAGCTCAATCAAGCAACCAAGAAAGACCACTTTCCTTTACCTTTCATTGACCAGATGCTGGATCGATTAGCTGGATAGCAGTACTATTGTTTCCCAGACGGCTATTCAGCTTATAATCAAATAGCTATTGGCCCATTAGACCAAGAAACAACTACTTTCACATGCCCTTATGGAACATTTGCATTTGGGAGGATGCCATTTGTATTGTGTAATGAGCCAACAACATTTTAGAGGTGCATGATGGCAATTTTTCTGACTTAACAGAGGAAACATTAGAGGTTTATATGGATGGTTATTCAGTATTTGGAAAGTCATTTGAAAACTGCTTATACAACCTTGAAAAACTATTGGAACGCTGTGAGCAGAACAACCTCATCTTGAATTGGGAGAAGTGTCACTTCATGGTGCAAGAGGGAGTTGTTTTGGGGCATAAGATATCTCATGTTGGGAAAGAAGCAGACCAGGCTAACATTGAAGTCATTCACAAGCTACTTGCTCCAACATCAGTTAAACAAGTTCACAGTTTCTTGGGACGAGCAGGTTTCTATAGGAGATTCATCAAGGACTTCTCTAAAATTGCCAAACCACTATGTATGTTGCTTGAGTAGAACAAAGACTTTGTCTTTTCGAAAGAGTGTAATCAGGCGTTCACAATGTTGAAGCATAAGTTGATCACTGCACCTATCATCAAAGGACCAAACAATTCGAGCTAATGTGCGATGCCAGTGATTGGGCAATAGGGGCAGTATTGGGACAGAAACATGAGCGAATAATTCATTTGATTTATTATGCTTGTAAAACATTGATAAAGGCACAACGCAATTATTCAACGACGGAGAAGGAAATGTTGGCAGTTGTGTTTGCCTTTGATAAATTCAGACCTTACCTCATTGGGGCAAAAGTCTTTATGCATACAGGTCATGCTGCAATAAGACATTTGATGGTGAAACGCGATGCTAAACCATGGTTGATCAGATGGATTCTGTTACTTCAAGAATTTGATTTAGGAGTGGTTGATCGTAAAGGTGTAGAGAATCAAGTTGCTGACCATTTGTCAAGATTGAATGAGAATAAAAAGAAAGAAAAATTTAACCAAGTGAAGGAATAATTTCCAGATGAAGCTATCTTAGATGTAAGCGTAATATCTGTACCATGGTCAATTACTTAGTGAGCAGGGTGATTTCGGTTGACTTAAAGAGACCACTATGAAAAGATTCTTAGCAGAAACTAAGAAGTTCTTTTGGGATGAACTAATTCTATATCACTTAGTAGTTGACTCCATTTTACAAAGATGCGCTAGGGAAGATGAAATTAAGGAGATCCTGTGGCACTGTCATGCGTCACCATACGACGGGCATCATGTAGGAAAGAAGACAGAAGCAATAATTTTCAGGGATGCCCATAACTTTGCTCTTATGTGTGATCAGTGTCAAAGTACCAAGAATATTTAAAAAAAAAAAAATTGAGATGCCTCTGAACTATATACTTGAAGTGGAGTTGTTCGATGTGTTGGGAATAGACTTCACGGGTCCATTCTCTCCATCTAAAGGGCATATCTACATTCTGCTACCAGTCGACTATGTTTCAAACTGGGTGGAAGCAATATCATGCACCCACAATGATGCGAGCATAGTCAAAGTTTTTTTAACAAGGAATATCTTCACATGATTTGGCATTCTTAGAGCACTGATTAGTGATGAAGGCACGCACTTTGTTAAGAAAGTAATGGAAAAACTCCTCCGCAAGTACAATGTCAGGCATAAAGTTGCTTTTGTATATCACCCACAAACAAATGGTCAGGCAGAAATTTCCAATAGAGAAATTAAAGCAATCATATAAAAAATAGTTAGTCACAAAATCATTGTGATACCGCAAGTGCACGGGGTAAAGTTGCAATATAAAATAACCTTAAGGCCGAGTATCGTCCTCTGCGAATCGGGTTATAAACTTTCTTAGTTTCTAATTAATTATTTCAATTTTATCTAGGGATTAGGTGAAATTTATTGATTATAAATTAAGGTGAAAATAACTAAAATATACACGCTTAGAGAAGAAAAATCTAGAATAAAGAATCCTAGGGTGTTGGGTTCTTTTTAGCAAATTTAACTTATTGAACAATTTTCGATCTTTTTATAATACCAAAATCATAGGCTTAGAAAATCGAGCAAACTAAGGCTTTTTTTCTCAAGAACACCTAATCTCACGTTTAATCAACTATTCACTTTCATGCATAAGTTAAGAAAACATGGCTATTGGATTTATACTAAACATGCCTCAATTTAAGCTTATCACTTTCATGCATAGGTTTCAAAAGCCTAGCCTTCAAGATCTAACTATTGACATACGTTTTCAAATTATATCAATTATAAAGGGAATTTCTTCCACATTCCCATGCTAGAATAACAAGAAATTCATCAAATACTAGGAGGATTTAGCAAATATAATTCAACAATAAAATTAATCAACTCATCAAATTTAAACTAAAACTTCCAACACCCTACGATTACAAAGCTTTTAGCCACACATTGGCTGTAAATGTCTCTAATCAGTTTTTAATAACAGTATAAGTGTAAAGAAAAGGAAGAAAAAATTTTCTGGATTGCTTCAATGTTGTCTCCATCGTCAAACCGCTCCTTGTGGTCTTAGTTTTCACCCTCGATCACTTGGAATCCCTCTTCCTTGCTCAGTAGCCTCAAAATTGAACTCTCCTTCTGTCTCTAAGAATTTTTCTCTCCCAAAATGGCCCCTCAAAACCTAGACATAAGGTTATTTTTATAGACATCACTGCAGCGTTGAGATGCTATACCATAGCATTGAGACGCTGTGCTTGATATTTACAAAATACCATCGTATTTTGAAAAAGGGAGAAAATTATTGAGGTAGCATTGAGACGCTACATCAAATTTTCCTCTTCTGTTTTGAAATTTCAGTGTAGCGTTGAGACGCTATTTTTTCAGCATTTCAAAGCTGAGGCGCCTGCCTTCTTGTCACTGTTTGGGCATCTCAACACTGTCCTTTAGCATTGAGACGCTAGCTCTCTGTTGCTCTTTTGATTTTTTCCTTGATTTAGCTCATTTCTGGTTTATTTGACTCGTTTTTCACCCTGAATAACCTCGACTTCATCTCTTTCTATGGAATGCTCGGTCCTACAAAATTTCACACATTAAAGTATCAAAGTACACTTTTTACATACAAAACTACTAAATTATAGGTCCAAAAATAGCCCTTTTTGAGTGCTATCAACCACCCCAAACTTAGAGTTTTGCTAGTCCCGAGCAAAATTAGAATGGAAATAAGTAACAAAACTTTAACATTAACATGCTTCAAACTCATCACTCAATGCATAGTAACATGTATCGAGCTCAATAAAGGAAATATTCATGTACATTCTATCGGTAAGCAAGTCGAAATCCCATTTTTATCCTCTCTTATGTGTGTGTGTGCAAGTCTATCCTATTCTAATCCTTACAAGCCCATAGTGCATTTAATGAAGCCTTTCCTAAATTGCACCTACTCTAGTATTAAATTGTTTTCAAGTGAAATTTGTAACTTAGGGAGTTTAAAATTATAATAGTAATTTTTTTTTTTTATATCAATTAACAAAAATTTGTCTAAAAAGGGAGCCTAGTTAGGACTTACAACTTTCGTTCTGGTTTACCTTCGCTTCCTAGGCGCTAAACATCCAACTACGGGCAGCACCTCTATTCTAGGATTGTACTCACTTTCTTTTCGTCTGATCTTTTTTTATTTTAGCATTCCCATTGACTAAGAGGCCAAAGAAAGGAAGAATAACCTCTTTTAGACATGCTTTATTAAAAACAATAAAATTTTAATCAAAGACTCCTTTATTTATGAATTTCACTATCTAACAATCCGACCATTTTGAAGCAGCTTAAGTCTAACTCTATTAATTACCCTCTAAGCCTTTAGGATTATAAATAGGACAACTATGTGCTCAAAATGCAAGGAATTTAAAGAAAGATTTCAAACATAGCTTACTTCAGAAATTTGCCTACTAGTTTCCTTATTTCTACTCACATACAAGTTACAACAAATCATGGGAAATCATAGTCCTTAGCATGCAAAACATGAAAATTCTACTTTTCAGCATACAAGCAGACGAACAATCATTCATATCACTAAATCGAAAAAATTTATCCAAAATTTACCATCCAAAATTAATCTCAAAGAGCACACAATTTACATGTAACCTGTCCTAACAGCACACAGTACTCAGGACACCCCACCCCAAATTTAAAATTATACATTGTCCTCAATATATAAAATATAAAGAATAGAGAGTGAGCATAATTGGCCTGGTAAATTATGTGATCCACATAGTTTACAAGCTTGTGTATCGAGTACTGTGGTGTTGGAGTTTCTGAAGACAGAGACCTCTGAATGAAAGAGATCGGTCAGTCCTCATCATCTTCGTCATCTGAGTAGGAGGGTGGTGGTGCTAGTGGATGGGGCAGAGATATCAAAAAATGCTTGGTATAAGAAGTTATAAATTGTTTCTTGGCGCTCGTAAAGAACTCTAAACGACTCCACCTTATATTCATACTGACGGCGTCAGAGCAGCTCCATAGTTCCTCGTTAGTCTGAGGGGCTCGTGCCGATCTAGATGGTCTAGCCTCCACCTGATCAAGATCTTGTGCTATATGCCTAGGATCTTGCTCGAGAAGCTCGGGCTCTCTCATTTGTGCCATGGGTTCTGCCCCACGCAATCCCATTATGAAGTTCTTGTCCATGAATATTTTAGGTTGGATTAGCTCTTCATTGGGGTTCCAAGTGACCCCTGCTGTTCTACATAGTGCCATGATGATTGAGGGATGTCCAAGCCCTCCAGTAGTCGATCCACAGTGGATGTGGCGGATGGATTGGTAAATGATTTTCCCTATGTCAATCATCCTGCTCGTGGCTATGACATAGAGTAGCACAATACGCTCCCTAGTCACATCACTCATATAGGCTACCGAGAGCAGCTTGGCACAAATAAAGTTGTGCCACACCCTGTTAAAGACACTGAGGTCAGATGTCTTGAATTTGATAGCTTCACCTTGTCTTATCACCCACTGTGCCCCAGGCTGACAGAGTTCCTCGATGATCTGCATGACATCCACATGATCCCTCGCATAAGCCAGGCACTCATCTTGCTCATACTCACGTACCCTGTAGTGTCTATTGATGGATGCTGCAACAAAAGGTATGCGTCGTCCTCGTACAAATGATCTTGCTTCCCCTTCTCGTAGGTTAGCATAAAATTTTCTAATTATGGGAACAACAGAGGCCTTGGGCTGCCTCACAAATTTGAACCATCCTCGTTGTGCAATGTTATCGTATAAGTGAGGTCGTTCGATTTCACATGGTGCTAACCCGCGTTCTTGCATTATAAATGTACTCACTATATACGTTTGGTATCGAGACTTCGCATCAGTATCAATGAATCGTTGAGTGTCAAAAGAACTGGAGCTTCCTACATTCCTCCTAGCACTCTATGGACTCATCCTGTCAATTAGATTATGAGAACTTAAGAATTAAACACCTGAGCTCAAGATAATTTTATGCACATGTATACAATTTAGGGTTAAAAGTGAATCCATGATATGCATGATTTTTCTTAACAATGGTGCACTATTTCTAAAAACAATATTCAAGAAATAATTGCATAGAAAACAGCTCCATAATAAATAATATTAATTTTCACAGCTCTTTCTAGTTATAAATGTGCTTGCTTTTTGTACAAACATTCACTCCTAACTCATGAATAATTCATTCTAAATACTCCACATACAAGGCCATAAATTCTGAAAAAGTAATTGCTTTAACAAAAATGCCAAAAATATTCAATGTTCATGCACAGATTTGTTCCAATTCCAATCATAAACATGTTGAATTATGGTATAGTGACATGTTGAATTAGCTAAGTAGCACAAATAGCATGACTGAATTATAATTCCAACAATTACACCTCACTCATCCTAAACAATGCAAAATCATTAAAATAGCCCTCAAATTGTCAAGATCCAATTCCAATCAATAAAACAACCCTCACATTACACTTTTTTCAATATATATGCCCAAAATTACAAGAATCATAGATAAATTTGACCTTAATCACAAAATAAAAGTGTAAAGAACCAACATGATTATCAAATCAGCTGCTAAATTCATCTTTTTACCAAACAAATTCATTAAACTAGTTGTTGTCAGCTAACGGAAATCATCTCTAATTGTTTTTCAAACAATTTCTTCAAAAACAAAATTCAAATCTAAGAAACCCATACTTTCAATCTTACTCAATTCAACCTAAACCATGTAAATTCAATATTTATAGTATAGATCATCTCCCAAAGATTTAGAATCACTTATACTTACTTGGTCACTTCGAAAATTAGAGCCTTGAAAGAGAGATTTTGATGTTTGGTGAAAAACCCACAAATTTGACCTTGAGGCTTCGAATTTGGGCAAAATAAGAGCAATAGAAGGTTATGTTTACAAGATTAGGTAAGAAGAAGTGAAAAATCGATGGTGATTTGAAGAAAATCAGAGGGATTTTGAGAGAGAGGGGTTGTGGGGGTTAGGGTTCGAAGAGGAGAAAAAAAATTCTCTATTTTGCAAAATGCGAAATCTGGAATTTTCAACTAGATTTGGCGACAGCGTTGAGACGCTATAAGTCAGCGTCTCAACGCTTTGACCGCTTTGCTCTATACCTGCTGCTGGTATCTAAATGCCAATTTGTGAACGCTCCGCCCTTTTTTTTTTTTTTAAATTTAACACAAAATTAATTAATTAATTATTATTATTATTATTATTATATATGTATATTTCTTTTAATTAGCAAAAATTTTCTGCACCAAAAAGATAACTAAAATTAGTACTAAATAAAATTAATTAAAAATAATTGAAGCTAATAAAAATCAACTAAAATAAAAACAAATATATAAAAACAAATAAAAAAAATTGTCAAATAAAATAACTAGTTAGAATTTTGGGTTGCCTCCCAAAAAGTGTTTTGTTTAACGTCTTTACCTAGACCCATTGAAACTTAAGATGCCTTATCGAGATACATGACTTCCAACTGTCTTTCTTCATCTCCACAGTATGCTTTCACCCTCTGTGTATCAACTTTGAAAAGTGAACGATCTTTTCCTTGCAGCTCTACTACTTCATATAGGGATACATTCTTCACCACGAAGGGTCTCGACCACCTTGATTTCAACTTTCTTGGAAACTAATGTAATTGTGAGTTCTATAAAAGTACTTTGTTACCAAGTTGGAAAGTCCTCTGTAATGTCTGTTGGTCGTGCCATTTTTTGGTTCTTTCCTTATACAGCTTTGCAATCTCATATGCTTGGCTTCAAGACTCCTCCATCTCATTCAATTGAAGAAGTCTTTGTTCCCTTGCTTTTTGAACGTCCAACTTTAGCTTCTTTATTGCCCAGTATGCTTTGTGCTCTAATTACATTGGTAAGTGGCAGACCTTTCCAAACACTAACTTATATAGGGATGTACCAATTGGTGTCTTAAAAGCTGTCTGGTAAGCCCATAATGCATCATCGAGTCTCTGGGACCAATCCTTTTTGTTTGTTTGAACTATCTTCTCCAATATCTGCTTAATTTTCTTGTTAGAAATCTCAGCTTGCCCATTAGTCTGGCGGTGATAAGGTAAGGAAACTTTATGCTTCACCCCATATTTATTTAATAATGAATTAAATAGTTTATTGCAGAAATGGGTTCATTCATCACTAACTATAGCCCTAGGTATACCAAAACGTGTGAAGATATGCTTCTTAAGGAATTGAACTACAATACGAGCATCATTCTTCCTAGTGGCTATGGCCTCTACACATTTAGATACATAATCAATAGCATCAAGTATCTACATATATCCATTAGAAATAGGAATAAATCTATCTCCCATACATTGAGAAGTTCTACTTCTAAAATAGGTGTCAAAAGAAATTCGTGATGTCGAGAGATGCTACCTATTCTTTGGCACCTATCGCATGTTCTAACAAAGGTGTAACAATCTTTAAATAAGGAGGGCCAACAAAAACCTGATTGCAACACCTTTGTTACTGTACGAGTTGGGCCAAAGTGACCACCATAGGGGGATGAGTGACATTCCTCAATGATCTTGGCTGTCTCATCAAATGGAATGCATCTCCTAATAATGTGGTCAGAGTTGACTTTGAAAAGAAGTGGGTCGTCTCAAAGATAGGATTTAGTTTCGTGTAGAAGTCTCTTTTTCTGTTGAGAGTTCATCTCAGGTGGTAGGACATCTCCAGTAAGAAAGTACACAATGTCAGTAAACCAAGGCCATTTATGTCCTACCTGATATAATTTTTCATCAGGAAAGCTCTCGAAGATTGGGAATAAGTTCAACTGAACATTCTCAGTCTCAATTCGACAGGTGGTCTGCTACCACATTTTCACATCCCTTCCTGTCTTTAATTCCAAAGTGAAACTCCTGTAACAAAAGAATCAACCTTATTAAACGGGGTTTAGGATCCTTTTTAGAGAATAAAAACTTAAGTGCACCATGATCTGTGTGGACTCTGACTTTAGACCCAAGCAAGTAAGATCAAAATTTATCAAAACCAAACACAACAGCAAGCATTTCCTTTTCAGTAGTAATATAATTTTGTTGTTAATTATCAAATGTTCTACTTGCATAATATATTGCCCTAAATAATTTATCTTTTCTTTGTTCTAATACAACTCTTAGGCCATAGTAACTAACATCACACATCATCTAAAACGATTTAGACCAATTAGGAGCAACAATGATAGGAGCAGTACTTAATTTATCTTTTAATTTACAAAAAGCAGATAGACATGCATCATCAAAAATGAAAGTGGAGTCCTTAATAAGCAAATTACACAGTGGTTTAGAAATTTTAGAATAGTCCATAATGAATTGCCTATAAAACCCTGCGTGACCTAAAAAACTACAAACTCCTTTCACATTTACTGGAGGGGGTAATTATTGAATTGTAGAAATTTTAGCCTTATCCACCTCCAATCCCTTCCCAGAGATTGTGTGCCTAAGGACAATTCCTTCCTTGACTATGAAATGGCATTTTTTCCAATTTAGGACAAGGTTGGTGTCTTGGCACTTTTGTAAAACCTGAGGCAAATTAGATAAACACAAATCAAAAGAAGACCCAAATACAGAAAAATCATCCATGAAAACCTCCATTATGTCTTTTATCATGTCATGAAAGATAGCCATCATGCATCGCTGAAAGGTAGTAGAAGCATTACATAACCCAAAAGGCATCCTCCTGTAGGCGAATGTCCCATAGGGCATATAAATGTAGTTTTCTCCTAATCTTCAGGAGCGATAGCTATCAAGTTTTACCCTCAGTACCCATCAAGAAAACTATAGTATGAATACCCAACTAACCTATCTAACATCTGATCAATGAACCAGAGGGGGAAAGGATCCTTACGTGTGGGCTTTGTTTAATTTTCTATAATCTATGCACACTCTCCACCCCGTGACTATCCTAGTGGGTATACTCTCATTCTTTTCATTTATTATTATAGCTGTCCCACCCTACATTGGTACAACCTGTACCAGGCTCACCCATGAACTATCTGAAATAACATATATTATACCTACATTTAATAATTTTAAAACCTCTGCCCTAACAACCTCATTCATTGCAAGATTTAGTCTCCTTTGATGCTTTATAGATGGACTAAAGGTATCTTCCATAAGAATTTTATGCATAACAATAGATGGGTTGATACCTTTAATGTCTCCTATGGACCAACGTAAGGCAGACTTCTGCTTACGTAATACTTCTAACAACCTATCCTCTTCCCCTTGACTCAATTCAGCATAAATAATGATAGGACATGCAAATGACTGTTCTAAGTAAGCATATCTCAAATGTTCAGATAATGGTTTTAAATCACATACAAGTTTTTCATAACTTTTCTTTTCAGAAATAGTTATTGAAGGTGAAGATGCATGATCATGCTCAATATTACACATAAGTTCAAGTTCTAAATTAATTAATTCAAATTCATTTTCCACATCATATAATTCAACATTTGCATCAAGAAATTCAAGTAAGCAGTTTTCATCAACTCCACTAGTATGATCCCATCCTCCATATTCAACATTCTCATCATCTACTAAGTTTATGAAACTACAAGTATTTACCTCATTAAGATATTTCATCGACTTGTAAATATTAAGACTTACCAACTCATCATTGACTCTTAGGCACAACTTACCTTGTTGAACGTCGATTAAAGCTCTACCTATAGCAAGGAATGACCTTCCTAAGATGATTGGAACTTCAGAGTCCTCCTCCATATCTAGGACAACAAAATCTGCTGGGAAGAGAAAGTCTTCAACTTTCACTAAAACATCTTCAACTATGCCCTTAGGATATGTCAGTGATTGATCTGCTAGTCGAAGTGTAATGGTGGTGGGCTACACTTCTCCGATATCTATTTTTCTATATACAGATAAAGTTCTCAAGTTAATGGAAGCACCTAAATCACACAGTGCACGATTAACAATAAAGCCACATATACTACAAGGAATAGTGAAACTCCCTGGATCTTTTAGTTTTCCTGGTCACTTTTTCAGTCAAATTGCATTGCACTCTTCTGTGCGTTTTACTGTGCTATACTACTTGAACTTCTTTTTCCTTGACAAAATGTCCTTCACAAACTTCACGTAGTTCGATACTCACTTCAAAGCATCTTCAAAAGGAATATTAATGTGCAGTTTTTTAAACATTTCTAAAAATTTAGCAAACTGCTCATCAAGCTTTTTCTTTTGAAATTTTTGAGGATAAGGGATTTTATTAGGAATTATTTGAATAGGATCAAAAAAACTCCCTGAATTTGATGATGATGGTGTATAGTTCAATTTTTCCTCAACTCTATTCTTTTCAGTAGATTCACTCTCGAATTTTTCTATTAACTCATCATTTGCTCTTTTCTCATGCTCTCCAGACTTAGCTTCTCCCAACTGCTTACCACTTCTCAAGGTGACTGCCTTTCATTGTTCCTTGGGATTAATCTCTGTGTTACTTGGGAACTTTTCTTTTTGCAAGGAGTTGAGTGTTGTAGCCATCTATCCTAACTGGATCTTTATATTTTTTATAGTCTTTCCTTGACTATTCAATGAGCTTTCCAAACCGGCTATCCTCTTCTTGGGTTCAGTTATGAATGAGGTCATTAGCTCTTCCATTTAGGGTTTCTCTTATTGTTGGTTATATGAAGAAGATGATGCAAATCCTGGGGAACTCTACAAAACATTCTTTGTATTAGCATAAGAAAATTTCTCATGATTCCTCAAACCTAGATGATAATGTGTTGGTAGTTACTACCTATACCAACAAGGTGCACCTTCCTTTTCGGTGGCTCAATTATAAGAACTCCAAAGTTAAGTGTGTCTGGCTTGGAGCAATCTTATGTTGGGTGACCTCCTAGGGAATTTTCCTAGGAAGCATGTGAGTGAGGACAAAGCATGC
>JAOANK020180559.1:0-16729 GCA_026257165.2 Telfairia occidentalis
TTTTTATTAAATTATAAAAGAAATTATGATGGGCATTGACTGTCATCAATAGAGTCTGACATTATATGTTATAATGATCAACGTTTTTAATGTTGGACATTCGTAACTTTTATCCGACATTATAACTTACAATGACACTCGTATTGATGTTGGACGCTTGTCCAACATCAAAAGACTTTAATGTCGGGCAATGCCCGAGATTAAAATTCAAATTTGTACTAGTGTAAAAATATAAATATGTTTGATAACTATTTATGTTTCTTGTTTCTATAAAAAAAAATAGAAACATAAATAAAAAATGTGTTTGATAACTGTTTCATATTTCCTATTTTATAGTTGAAATAAAATTTAGTACATACAATATAATATAATATATAACATACATTAAAACAAATATAAAACTACTATAAAGAGTGTATAATATTTAATATAATTTCAATCTCAAAAAAAAATTAAAATAATAATAATAATAAATTTTATCTTTCAAATGTTCAAATTAATCTTTAATGTCATCTCTCACTCAAGTAAATTCACTTTAAATTATGTCAACTTACATAAGTTAATTCAATTAGACTAATTTGTAAATTGTTCGATAAACTTTGTTAATTTTAAACAATCATTAATTTATTGCACAACATACTATTGATATATTTTTGTGTTTTGACTTGGTAATGAGACATTTATTTAATGATAAATAATCAAATATATCCACATTCTTTAATTCAATAATAATTTTGTTTTTCATTTTTTTCTTTGAAAATGTATATGTTTCTCATTATTCAATCATACACGTAAATAAAATCTCAAAAAAAGAAATATGAAAGATTTTTTTCTTTGAAAATTAATGTAACATGAAACATATTAATTTATTAATTTAATAAAAATAAATTAAAAGTTTACCAAAATCAAGAAAAAATAATAGAGATTTCAATAAATAATAATAATTAAAGACTCATAAATGAAATGAAGAAAAAATAAAAACAAACGAAGAGGAAAAGAAAAGAAGAGAGAAAGAAAAATAACAAAGGGATAAAGAAGTATGAGAAGGAAAAATAATTATCACGAAAGAAAGAAAGGAGAGAGAAAAAAAAATAAGGAAGTATAAAAAGAAAAAAAATATGACGGAAGAGAGAAAGGAGAGAGAGAAAGAGAAGAGATGGGGGAGGGAGAAAAAGAAGAAATAGAACAAAATTTAAGAAACTACTTTTTGTAGTTTTTCAAATTTTGCCCAATTTTTAGAAACCTTTCACAAAATTTAGAAACAAGTAATATGATGAGTTACTAAACATGTCTGTTTCTTAAAAAATGAGAAACCAAAACCAGAAATAGGAAACAAGAACGTTACCAAATGCACCTTTAATAAACCATCCATTGTTAAGCTAAATGAAGTTATGTTGAGGATTTGTAACAGTATTCCTATCCTTGTCTGGTATTTTCTTCCATAGGTCAAAGTTATATGCCTAAACTAGTTGTGCTATACTCAAGTTGGCAAGAGGCAAAGATTAATGAAGTAAGGTGTAAGAATCACTAAAGTAAACTCCATTAATGTTGCAAGAGAGAGAGACTTATGATGTAATTGACTAGCAGTAAAGAAGGTGAGTGTGAAGGAAAATTACTCGGATCCAATCCAAAACCTGACGCAATGGAAGCGGGTGCATTGATTAGAAAATGTGGATCACAATGACGAATTTTGATTAAAAAGATTTTTCATAAAAAAAAAAGGAAGAGTTTGAAATCATACCTTTGGGATGTCATAAAAGCGACAAATCGTTGAAGGGACTCCACATGATCTTCCGAGCTCTTCAGTCAGCTACAAACTAGTGTATAGGGACCTTTGGAAGAACTCAGAAGAAAATTGATTTTCTTCATTAGTGGCTCTTGGGAGGAGAGAGAGACAATGACTTACTTTCTCAGACTATAAATTTTCTTATATACGGCCAAAACCTAAGAGTCTTTAAATTCTCTAATTTAATTATGAAAATTAAAAACTCTTTTTGATTTTCATAATTAATTATTCAGCTTTGATCTCATGAGTTTGGGTTCATGAACTCATGAACCCTAACACTAAGTCATACCTTATTGGACTTCCAAAACTCAATGAGCTCTTTTCTTATATAATTGGGCCTAAAACTGGTTTAGATATCTAATTGGACTTCTAAAGTCTAATTACCCCAAATTTTAATTACTTAATAATAAATCTAATTTATTATTAATAGTCAAATTAAATTATCTTAATTTGTAATTAATTAATAATAAATCTAATTTATTATTAATATCTAAACTAAATAATTTAATTAAAAATTAAATAATATCTATAATTTAATTTTCTCCCAATCAATTGTTTGTTGCAGAGGTAACGAACTAGCAATGGAACCTTATGGACCTATATTTTTGAGCTCCAATGATTAAGATCAGTTAGTCAAACTCTTCAACTAACCAACACCACCATTAACCGAAGGTTAGTCCACGATAGACCTAAGGTTGCACTCTCATACTGTAGTTGAGTTATGTTTACGAATGTTACCATAACAACACTCATTTAATCCTTTACAAAGTGATTCATGGCTCTAGTTGGATGAGATAATCATTTTGCCGCTTGTGCCACCTCTTATTTCTTAAGTACCATTGTTCTCTAATGGATAGTCTTCCATGAATCTCGTCATGGGAAAATCCTTTTTGGGGGTATCAAGAAAGCGGGTACTTTGTTATCCAAGCCTTGAACCAGTACATTAAGAGAATCACTTATACACACATTCAATATGAATAAGTACACACTTTGCACTTTCCACGATTGAGTGGTTGTGAATTCCATCTTGTGTAGGAATGTTCTCAATTTCCCAATTGAATGTGTTCCCAAGACACTAGTATTGAGCGATTATATAAGACACTCTCACCATGCTGCTCAAAGAACACACTTATATAGGTAGAGGTTCATAACACACTCAGAATTTAAATCAAATGACCTATGATCATCCTAATGATGTGTTTGCATTTTCTTTTAATAGTCTTACAAGAAATGTGCAGAACACATTGTGGTTCAATCTTCTGAAATCCCATTGCATACGATACCTTCACTCACATATTACCACATGAACGATCCGGATAAGATCATTTATAAAATTTACAAAGTGAACTGTATCAATAGTGAACCAGAATAAAGTCTCAAACCCTATTCATATATATTGTAGACCATTTAAGTCACTACTCTTAAACTTGATTCTTTCGTATGTCTAATACATACCAAGTTTAAGAACACATCTGGTATCTAAGGAACGATTAGATATTGAATGTCGCTAAATTTGACAAAATGTATAAATAATATTTAACTCTATCTTATCCACATTATTATAGTTTACATGACGTCACGAGCTTAGGGCATAATTCTCAACAAAGTGAGACCAAAAAATTCCTACCAAAAAGACAATGAGATTTGTAATAGATAGCAAAAAAAAAAAAAAAATTCAATATTTGCAAATATAACAATCAGTTTTAAATTTTGCAAGTATAGCAAAAAAAATAATAATAATAAATTAAGTCAAATTTAATTTTTTTAGTTATTTCAACTTTGCCCGTCTTATTTTTAGATCAATGATATATGTATAGTAGTGATATACCTAATATAAAAAATATCAATAAAATAGTATATCATGGACATACCTAATATGAAGTATATCAATGGTATACTAAATCAAAGATATACCTAATATGAATTATATCGATTATATAATAAATTATAGATAATTAACAAATAATGAGTCATATAGTTTATCAAGTATATCATTGATATACTTCATAAAAGGTATATAAATAATATAGTTCATATACCTATATTGAAGTATCTCTACTATTCTTTTTTTTAGTTCAACGAAATGTGGCAGTAGAGATTTTAACATTCGACCTTTTGGTAGAGAAAACATATCTTAACAAGTTGAGTTATGCTCAGATTGACATATCTCTGCTATTCTTGATATATCTAATATACATAATATTAGATTATATATACTAAATTATAGGTAATCAACAAATAATGAGTTTTATAATTTATCGGTGTCTCTTTGATATACTTTCTATAAGATATATTGATAATATAGTTGATATACCTAAATTGAAGTCTATCTCTACTATTACTTTTTTCTTTTTAGTTTAGTGACATGTGTCGCTGACGATTTGAACATCCGATCTTTTCGTAAAGGATGCATGTCTTAACAAGTTGAGCTATACTTAGATTGACATATATCTCGACTATTATTGATATACCTAATATGAAGTATATTTGTTACCTAAAATAAATGAATGTGCTATCTTTTCGAGGAAAAAAAAAGAAGAATGATATACTTCATATTGTATATATTGACGTTATAAATTTGATATACCAAGAAAATTAATAAAAACTAATTTTGACCTCTTTGTCTTTCTCGTTTAAACAATTTGTTGCATATTCAACCATCTTTTTTAATATTAAACTTGTTATTGGATGTTGATTTTGTTGAAATGATTTTTGGGATTGCTTTTTCTATTTCAACTTTTCATATAAACGGTTCATTTATAACTTTTATAAGTGAAGTCAATGTACCAAATATCTCATTATTTACTCTTTTTAACTCTTTTAATTTTCTTCTTCAAGTACGCTAAGTTTACACTTTCAAATGTATATTTTCTTTTGGTTCAAAATTCATTACAACAAAATTGATTATTTTCAATGGTAAAAACCTTTGAAAAAATACTCAATGAATCTTCGATAAAATATTTTTCGAAGGCTAACTCAACCTTCAAAAAGTGTTGAAATAGTTCCAATTGAAAAATCTTTTAAGAGCTTTTTCAAAGGTTCAATAACCTTAAAATTTTAATATTTTTCAAAGCTTGCCTATCTTCGATAATTGTAATTATTTGTCGATAATTATATGTTGTCAAATTATCTTTTTCGAAGGCTTTCATTTTTTTCAAAGGTTAAAATGTTATTTTGATTAAAAATTTTTAAGCCTTATAAATTAATTCTTTTAATAACATTTGCAAATCCTTCAAAAAAAATTTTGTAAAAATTATTAGCTCCCGAAAAGCCATTATTACACAAAAGTACCAAAACAAAACCAACAAACTACAAGTAATCCAAGTACTTCAAGAAACAACTATTCTTATAAACTTGCCACACTGGTATTGAACGGGTTATCGAAGCTCTTCAAATAAAATACAGATTTTTTTTAAACTAATTTGTAGAAATAGTAGAATCGGGTCGGATCCCAAAAAAACTATGAGGATTAATTTCTCAATGCTAATCAATCAAAGTAAAAATGAGATTTTTGCGAGTTCATGAATTAAACTAAATTAAACAAAGTAATAAAAGCCAAAATTAATGAAAGTAGATTTTATCGAATATCCAATCCAAGGGAAAATTGTTTATCCAATTGTAATTTGATCACAGGCTTAAATGATAACTTTCAATTCATGAACTTAGTCTACTAGACATGATAGCGTGAAAAGTATAAATTGTCCTAAATTCATTGACTCAAACCCAACATCCAAGTCAATTCTTATCAATAATTTAATTGGGCACAATAGCGTTCCATATCAATTGAAAGATAACATTAAACACACTGAAATGGCTAAACCAAAACTAATCAATTGAGATAGCTACAATTTAATTAGTTTTGTTTTCTTATTTCCCCAAATACTATTATGCAAACTATGTAAAAAAGAATACCCACTTTTACACACACATAAGCCGACTCTTTGCTATTTTAATTTCAATCATTTGTAATAACTATGATCACAAATTCATGGATAGCGGTAGAAATATTGAAATTAAATTAAGGCGTCAATTTAATTAATAACAATAATTCATAAAAATTAAGAACAAGAAATAAAGACTTCTTAAATTTAAAGAAAGTTCATAGAAAGGATCGAAGCCTCACAAAATTTACATTTGGATATAGAATTAGCTCACCCTTGAATTAGAAATGAAAAATTAGCCACTCATGATGACTAAGATCGAACTCGACCAAAATGAGAAGATTTGCCATGAAACTCGCAATGTTTACTCTCTGCTTTTTGGTGATGCTCCCTACAAGAACGGATTAAACATAGTCTAACTAATCCCATTATAATTTTAAAACAAAATAAAACAAAATAATTTGACTAAGGAGTTCCACAAAATGGGGAGGGGGTTTCAACCAGTATGACTTCTAAAATATCTCATTTTCCTCCCAAATTGTAGGACGTGGTTATGTCTTATTGTAAAAAGTCTCCTGTATAAACGCCTAAAAAACGAGCTTTAAGGTTGAATTCTGCTAAATCTCTGTACTTCATCATCTGAATCAAATTAAGCATAATTCTCATAATTTAGCACAAAATCTATTCACAAAATTAAGGAATTCAACACAAAAAGATGACTAAATTTACAACCTATCAAATTTTCCCATGCCTAAAACATGCTTGTCCTTAAGCATACCTTTTCCCCATATCCTAATGCTTCTTCTTCTCTTCTTTTCATCTTTCTCAATATTCAAGAATACACATAAAGCTAAACATGCATCAGTGAACTGAATCATAGTGACAATCAAGAGTAAAACACTCATAAGATACATGTTACAGCAAAACTCCAGAACCTCATTAATTCATCAAAATCAAATGAAAAAAGTCTTGACACCCTTACATAATTTCAGTTAATGCTCTCAATAGTGTTTAGGGTGTATTTACTCTCAAGTCAATACAAAGCATGTTATTACCATAGGCTTGCAAATAAATCAAATCTCTACCACTGCATATGAATTGAATAAAAATATCAAATGGACTTGAAAAAAGTTGTAATGAGGCTTATGTTGGGAATAACAATACGGGATGCGAAAAATCCCCTAAAGCTTTTAATAGCTTAACAATATTCCCCTTTCACAGTTAAGTGCAGCAAAAGAATATCCAACAACAAATGAACCACAAAATTATAAGATTAAGGGTAAAAAGATTTAGACACAGAAGATTTACACTGGTTCATCCCAACGAGAACGGGGTTACGTCCAGTTCATGCAATTGCAGGTTCCACTAATATTGAAGAATACAATGAAATCTCTTACTAATCACCTCGCCATACAATTTTGACCCTTAGTACTCTTGGTTAGCAAAACCGAAGAAAAGAGCACTCTTACAATCTCTCTAAGCACACACACTGGTGAACTAGGACCACACACAAATGAGCATTCTCTATTCCTTTTTAAAAGTGACAATACTTGCTCCCCTAGTAGCCCAACTTGCTCAACAAGTAGCAGACAAGACTTGCTCACAAAGTTGCTCAACTTACTCACCAAGTAGCTCAACTTACTCACCAAACAACCCAACTTGCTCACCAAGCAGCTCGACTTGCTATCAAGCAGCGTTTTGACATTGTTAGTCGAATATCAAACTGTACGACGAATCTTTCACGAACAATTATACTTGATTATTTAGGCTCCACAATCCCAACAATCTCCCACTTGAAGTCTAATCATCAATCTTCAAACTCACACTACATCAAAGTCCTCACTAATCATGATAACTTCTAATTCTTGAAAAAAATCCAAGACACCACCTGCAAATGTTAACAAAACACAACATAGAAAACTATCAGCATCTGTGATGACCCAGAGGTGCTGGCCGTCAAAGTGAAATTTTCCTCGCAGACCTAAAAGACAAACCACGTACTCCCACTCAAACTAAATGGTCCTCATCTTCTTCCATCTACTATGGAAGAAGATCTTCAACCCCACTGGCTTGAACCTCAAGCCTGCTGCTAGGATAGAGAAGTCATCTCTGATCTCATTATCTTTCTGAGTCCTACTCTCTAATGCAACAATTCACACCCGCTTATGCGACTTCATCAATCCTTATCGTCTAATAATTGGGTCTTCTGACAACCCACTGAGTTGATCACCTCACACTAACCACCCAACTGTTGAATTGATGGACAAAAAATGGTTGTCATTACTATTGGTTCCATATCACCTCTATCTAAACCTCTTGCAACTGAAACTTGCATCCACCTCTTCTTCTCTGAACTCCTAACATCACTCAACCTCATTGTATAGAGTGTAGAACTCCTGTGGCCATCTACCATCTCCTCAGATCCTTTAGTGAGCCTCCACAGATCCCTATTAAACTCACTCTAGTACCCCTCATCACTCAGCTTACCTATAGAGATAAGATTCAACTTGATGCTAGGCACCTACCTAACACTCTTCAACACTAGTGAGCCTCCACTACCTGTCTTCATACAAATGTCTCTAATCCCTCTAGATACTGAGACTCTGCCATTCCCCATCCTTACCAAACTAAAATTACATGTAGTAAAAGATGTGAACAACCTTCTATCTGAAGCCACATGTATGGAAGAAGCACTCTTTACAATCCAATCTGATGAGCGGTGTTCAAGCTTCATTCTCTTCAACACAAACCGAAGCATCATGTGTGACTGCATTTGCCTGAACCTTTAGCAGATCTTCCCTAAACTTTCTACACATATTCCTCATGTGCCCCTTTTGATGACAATGAAAATACTATATATTCTTCATCTAGTCCTTTCTACTGCTACCACCCTACGATTCCTCTACTACTTTTTCTTTGCCCTTGTTTACAACTAAGGCTGACCCAAAAGTAATCTTCTTAACTCTAGAACTACTATTTTCCTTCCTCCGAAGTTCTTCAGCCACAGTTGCATCACAAATCTTAGAAAATTTAAGACTCCTATCACCTAATGATTAGACACAGTTGTCTTCATTGTTTCCCAACTTTCAGCAAAAAAGTCAACAAAGTATATTAATCGACTCTAACTGGCTAATCATGCTAGTGATCTCATTAATATGGGTATTAACAAAAGAATCCTCATCCATACGCATGTTCACATGCTGTCTAACGAGATATACTTTATTATTGGTAGAAGGTTTTTCATACCTATTCGTTAGTGCCTCCATTAGATTTATAGCAGAAGTCTCATTCGCCACAAGGCCTGCAACATTCATTAACAACGATAACTTGATGATGGCCACTACACGCTCATTCATTGTCTCCCAGTCTTCATCATTCATCCCTTCTAGTCTCTTTTTCAAGGCTTTGTGGACTTTATGAAAAGTCAAATAAGCCTGTACCTGCATCTTCCAATACCCAAAATCTGACCCATCGAACTTTGTGATTCCCTCAAACTTTTATGCACCTCCCATGGCTTTTGAACCAAAAGCGTAACTCTAATACCAATTGTTGGGAATAACAATATGAGATGAGAAATACCCTAAGGCTTTCAGTAGCTTAACAATATTCCCCTTGCACAGTTAAGTGCAGCAAAAGAACATAGAACGATAAATGAACCACGAAAGTAAAAGATAAGGGTAAATAGATTTAGACACAACATTTATACTAGTTCACCCAAACGAGAAAGGGGCTATGTCCAATTCCTGCAATTGCAGGTTTCACTAATATTGAAAAATACAATGGGATCTCTCACTAATCACGTCGCCGTACAATCTCAACCCTTAGTACTCTTGGTTAGTAAAACCAAAGAAAAGATCACTTTTACAATCTCTCTAAGCACACACACTTTGGTGAACTAAGATCACACACAAATGAGCATTCTCTAGCTCTTTTTAAAAGTGACAATACTTGCTCACCAAGTAGCTCAACTTGCTCAACAAGTAGCCCACAAGACTTGCTCACAAAGTTGCTCAACTTGCTCACCAAGCATCTCGACTTGCTCATCAAGGAGAGTCTCGACACTGTTATTCGAATATTGGACTGTACGATGAATCTTTCACGAATAATTATACTTGATGATTTGGGCTCCACAATCCCAACAACTTAGTTACGGGTATGGTAGAAAAGAAAGTTTTTAGGAGCTTCAAAGTCAAGATCAAGAGGTATTTCCTTGCCTGGTATCAATGCCACATACACCACCAAATGTGCCACCCAAGACTTTGACTTTTGTTACCACATTGTATGTAAGTAATAAGGATTATGGAAGTTTCAACATTTGACAACTCAATTGCTTTTAGCAAATACTTCTCTAAAAATCCTTTTTTCCTTATTAAAACTAACTTCGTTTTTTTCTTTTTTTTTTTCCCTTCTTTCTTTTTTTCTCTTTTTTCTTTCCCATTTTTTCTTCTTCGACCCTTCCTCTCTTTTTTTTCAACAATTAACATTCAAAACCATGCAAGTTTTTCCCTCTTGACTTGACAAAGATAGCAATGTTAGGTGAAATAAACAAAATAACTTAGGCTGAACATAATGAGTTTACAAATAAAAATGGAATATAAGCTCAAAATGGCTAACTAAAGGGAAAAACATAAAGGTAGAGTTTTTTTTCCCTAAAAGTCTAAGAATTGGCTTATGCTAAATTGCCCTTATCATATTAAAGCATCAATTCAAACACGTGGTCTCAAAATGCATTCACGAGCAAGTTCTAGAATAATCACACTAAGGCTAATAGCATTCAATAAGAAATAAATAAAGCAAAATATGATGTGATGCTTATAGGATCAAAATCTGGTGTGGAATTTGCATAAGATCTTGTGCACTTTTTAATCAACAAATCGATAAGATGTGATCAAACAATTTTCCAAGAAAAACACCCATCATGCTCATCTCTTTCATGCTTTACAATTCAAACCAAAAATGCATTCCTAGCTTACAGGGTATTCAACGATATCAGAAAAGACTCAAGGTTTCGAAAGAAAAATTAGAACATATGAATTAAAGCATACTAAATCAGCCCATAAAAAAAACTAAATATCAAAAATCTCCCCTACATCTGAACTATACATTGTCCCCAATGTGTATTTAAAGAAATCGCTCATAAAAAGAATTGAAAGAAACAAAAAAACTTCCCTGATATATGAGCAACTTGAAGTGACAGGGTCTGAAAACAATACGCTCCACTGCGAGTTGTGAGCAATTTCATTTTTATCAAAGAAGCTATGTCTAAAGGCTCTATCTTAGGGGCTATGTGCAGGTTAGCATTATCAAGATCAAGCAAATTAAGATTCACAGCGAAGTGACTAATTAAAAATCCTAAACACAAATACTTGAGAAGCAACCCAAAACCTCAAATTGATTTGATTATCATGCAACATGGGCCAAATAAAATAAAGTTCAGTTTTGGTACAAATATTGGTAGTTTCTTTTCTACTAGAAAAATTAAATGCTAAGAATCTATGCATGTACACCCATGCTAATTTGTTCAAGTAGACTCCCTTAAAGTTGCTAGGATCATAATTTAATGGGTCAGACGACATATTTTTCCACACTAGACCATGAGTAAAATCATCAGTGAAATCATTAACAAAGTTTTTATATTGAGTTGTATAACAAAAATTAGTATCAATGAAACCCAAGGTTAAATTAAACTCAGTAATTGATTGATGAAATTATTTGCCTAATAGTCTAAATCTCACAACATCAATGCTATCAAAAGTAAAATCATCAGGCATTTTAAACTGAAAAGTAGTGTAGAATTTCCAAATTAATTCAATAAAGGTAGGATAGTTGATACTCACAAAAGGTTTTACATAACATAGCAGAGACCATATCGTCAAAATTCACTTTAATATTTAATTCTTCTAAATAATAAGTGTTAACGAATTTACCTGGATTAATTTGACGAGTTCGAACATCATCGTACCTGGCTCTCTGAGCTTTTGTGTTGAATGTTAAAAATCCATTTAAATCGGTCTCGGATAGTGGCAAAATTGTCTTACCTTTTTCTAAGTTAAATCATCTATGTGAAATAGAGATGGAATTTGATGTTGCATAGGTCTGAACCATAAAACTTGGGTCGTCGAATTCCTTTGTTTGGCTATCGAAATAGGAGAGGGTTGTCAAACTGGGGTTGGGGAGCTGAACAACGCACACACCTGGGGTGGCGAAGGGAGCAGCGCGTGGGTTTGGGTAGGCGACAGTCTGCGGGATGAGCCAATCCACGGCGGGCTGCGTTGTCGGTGATCTCGGTTTGCACTGGTGGTGGCGTTGTTGCGGATCTTCCCTTGCATTGAAGAAGAATCATTATCTAGCTTAACAAATTTTTCAGCTTCAATGTAAGATTTAGCATAGAAAGGAAAGAAGAATGGTGAGAATGTGGCTATGAGAAAAAGAAAAGAAAAAGGAGGCTAGGGTATTTCTTTTTTTTTGAATTATTTTTTTTAAGAAACAAAAGAAATAAAAATTGAATCAAAATTAATATTCAAAAGAAGATAAGATTAAATCAAAATTAATTTCCAAAACAATATATAAATAAAATAAGATTTTTTTAAAGTTCATTTTTCTTCTAAAAAAATTATTTTTATTTATTTATTTATTTTTATTAAAGATGGAAATCAGAAGGTTGATCAAAATTAGGTGTGGTCACGCCGTATAAAAAATGGTCTTCTGTAAAAAGAATAAAAATAATCGACAAAGCAAAACCAGAAGGCCATTTAAGATAGAGTGTGGTCATGTCTTATTAAAAATGACCTTCAGCCGAAAAATTGAATATTTTCAATTAAAATCATTGAAAAATTAAAAATAGAATTAAATGAAAACTAATAACAAGGATAAAGATTGGATTTGGGATGCCTTCCAATAAATTAATCATTTAACGTTGTTATGCTCGACGTGTTTTTTTTCATGAACATCAAGGCACATAAAAATTCTCATATTTCTTCTGCCCATTCTTCCTGGAATCAACATAGTTTACTAAGAGAAGCAGACTCATAAATTTTTCAAGGGCACCAGAAATAGAAATATTTTTAGATTTTTTAATAAATGAAATAAAATAAGACTCAACTAAATGAAAGACACAATAGACTCAGGAGAATAAGGAAAAAAAATTCGTGAATAAGGGAAACTCTAGGAGGTAGAACAGACGAAGGCTCTTTAGCAGCAAACTCTATCGTCTTAATTAATCTCCTCTTCAAGTTGAAGCTCAGCCTCTTTCTTAATCTCACAAACCTAATCTTTGCATGACACAAAATTCTCAAACTCCTCATCACTAAAAGGGTACTCCTCCTTACAAATCATTGCCTCAGTGGTATAGACAACATGTTGCTTTTGTAAACTCTCCAATCTCCTCACCAAATGGGTAATTTGGTTATCCAATTCTTGGATCATGACTTGAGTCTCCTACTGAAATTGAAGAGTATTATTAGCAAGTTCATTAATTAAATCTTCCAATGACATACATGGGCTTGAAATTTGAGGATACTAGCTCGTCTGTTTATCTTGGCTTCCATAGCTGAAGTTAGATTGATCCGCCCATCTAGGATAATATGTACTCACGTAAGGATCGTCATACATATGGTATGGGCTAGGAAATTCTCTAATGGTGTGAGCATCACACATGAAGGTATGCTCATCGTCCTGATAAGGAGCTCTTTTTACAGTTGGCGTCCAATATTGTTGAGAACTATCTACCATGTTAGAACAAGTAGACAACAAATAAAAAGAATTTTTTTCTAAGACAAATTTAAACAATGAGAAACTAATCTAGTTCCCCAATAACGGCGCCAAATTGAACGGGTTGTCGAAGCCCTTCAAATAAAATATCAATTTTTTAAAACTAATTTGTAGAAATAGTAGAATTTGGTCGAATCCCAAGAAAACTATGAGGATTAATTTCCCAATGTTAATCAATAAAAATAAAAAGAGAGCTTTTGTGAGTTCGTGAATTAAACTAAATTAAACAAAGTAATAAGAACCTAAATTAATGGCAGTATATCTTACCGAATATCCAATCCAAAGGTGAATTTTTCATCCAATTATAATTTGATCATAGGTTTAAATTATAACTTTCAATTCAAGAACTTAGTCTACTAGACATGATAGCATGACAAATGTAAATTCTCATAAATTCATTGACTCAAACCCAGCATCCAAGTCAATTCTCATCAATAAATTAATTGAGCACGATAGCGTTCTATATCAGTTGAAAGATAGCATTAAACACAATGAGATGACTAAACCAAAACTAATCAATCGAGATAGCGACAATTTAATCAACTTTGTTTCTTTATTTCCCTAAAGACTATTATGCAAGCTATGTAAAAATGAATACTCACTTCTACACATACAAGCCGACTCTTTACTATTTTAATTTCAATCATTTGTAATAACTAGGATCACAAATTCATGGATAGCGGTAGAAAGATTGAAATTAAATTAAGACGTTAATTTAATTAATAACAATAATTCCTAATCAAAAGAAAGAAATAACGACTTCTTGAATTTAAAGAAAGTTCATAGAAAGGATCAAAGTCTCACAAAATTTATAATTGGAATTGAAATTAGCTCACCCTTGAATTAGAAATGAAAAATTAGCCACTCATGGTGACTAAGATCGAACTTGATCAAAATGAGAAGATTCGCCAAGAAACTCGAAATGTTTACTTTCTGCTTTTTTGTGGTGCTCTCTACAATGTACAAACCCTCCTTTTATAGGCCAATATGGGGCCAAAAATAGCCTAACTAAATCCGTTATAATTTAAAAAGAAAATAAAACAAAATAATTTGACTAAGGAGTTCCACAAAACGGGGAGAGAGTTCCAACCAATTTGACTTCTAAAATATCTCATTTTCCTCCCAAATTGTAGGACGTGATCACGCCTTATTGCAAAAAGTATTATGTATAAACGCATAAAAAATAAGCTTTAAGGTTGAATTATGCTAAATGCTAGTACTTCATCACCTGAATCAAATTAATCATAATTATTAAAATTTAGCATGAAATTTGTTCACAAAATAAAGGCACAAAAAGATGACTAAATTTACAACATATTCTTATAAACTTGCGACAATGATACTAAGACAAATTAAACAAAGATACACTGGTAAAAATTTAGGTTTTAATGTCGGAAATTGTTTGACAATAAAGACTTTTGATGTCGGACAGGCGTCCGATATCTATTCAAGTGTCATTATAGCCTACAATGACAGACACGTGATACTTATGATGTCGGGCAATGATTGACATCAATACGCAAATTATGATGCCACTACAAGGTTTTGCACAACACATAAAATACAATAATTTTTTATACATGTACAAGTAATAAAAATGCCACTACACGTCTCATATCCTAAACTACTTCAACTAGACAAGCTACCACAATACTATTGAGGAGGTCGTGAGGCTCTTTGATGGGGCAACAGTTAGTAAGTAACTAAAATAAATGCCAGGCTCAATTTAAGACTGAAAAAAGAAGGAAAAAAAAAACTTATATGTCCGTTTGGGTGTTGTAGTATGCTCTTACAACCTTACCAAAAATTTATTTTGCCTTTGTTGATGCTTCCTGAAAAAGCGGAGAAATAGGGAAATTGTGAAAATGCAACATATCAGTTGGGAAAAATTCATCGGCAATATCGTCGGGAGAACCTCGTCGGGAAAGGTTATTGCCGATGTTTTTTACAAAAACGTCAGTAGAAGTATGTTACGCCGACGATTTTAAAAGCGTTGGCATATATCTTATTTTGCTGACGTTTTTTAATATGTCAGCAAATGTTCGTTTTCGTGACGGGCAATGACCGTCATCGTTTCTTCAATAATTTAATTAAAAAAATATTGTTGGTTGCACATAGCTAACCAACAATATTCTTTGATACTTGCTCTATCAAAGTATTAGTCTCCAACTGCTGACACCGCAATCACTTATGAACACAAAAGTAATCACCTCATGACGATAGGATTTGAATCCATCTTCAAGGAATTCAAAGAAACTTAATGTAGTGAAGCTAAAACAATACTTTGGTATGTATTGTTCTCAATAAATGAATTTTGCTCACTTAAGCTAAAACTTAAGAAAAGAATTCAATGAATTTTGCTCTCCATTGTTTTAAGTGAAATATAGACAGGAGAGGGAGAGAAAAAATTGAAATAAAGTATACAATATATTGCAAAGAAAGATTAAGGTTTGTCCAAGTTTTAGGCTGAAAGAGACATAACCTTCTTTGTAATAGTTGTGTTGCCTTTCTTTCCCTTGACTAGTTTATCCATCAACTTATCCAGAAAATGCCCAAATAGTCCAGAATAAGCAAAACCATAGAGCTGCACAACAATAACTTCAAACAGTATCATCTACATCACTTTTTGGTCGAAATGCATTTGGATTACGCTCCAATGTAGCTTCAACTGCTTCTCTTCTAGCAGCATCATTTTCAACATTGTTATAACAATTTATGCAGTTGCAACCATCACAGTATATTCCAGAAGCAAAGCATTCACAATACTTCTCAAGTTGGTGGGCAGATTATTGACACCAATTAGTTCCACATGATTTATAAACACAATAATTTCCATTCCAGTTGAAAATATGCATGTTAAGGAAATAATGCTAAAACAAGGAGTCAAAGAAATGCTTTAAAAACAAAAGTACCATGTCAAAGAAGCGGTCGGTGAGAATTTATATTAACTACAATGGTATTCTTTACCAAAAGCCAGAAAGTTAGTTTGCCCCTGAAACCTCAAAAAACTGCACATATGATATAAAAGACAAATAGTATTGATAAAGTCTGAAACCAATAACCAAACCAAGAAATAGATAGTACAGAGAAACAAAATTCCAAACACCATTTATAGGAATATTGACTAAATGACGAAAAATGTTATAAAGCGCCAAAAATCTTTCCTTACCATACACAAGCGCACATGTGCATCTACTTTATCAGTGTCATTACAAAAATTAGAAGAATGTAAGAAATGTCAGAAGCTTTAAAGATCATGAACTTACAATTTTAGACACCGCGAATGTTTACA
>JAOANK020180668.1:4971-15048 GCA_026257165.2 Telfairia occidentalis
CGTAATTTAGCATTGTCTTCTACAGTCAATCCTTCTTGAACTGACATTCGCAATGAGAGGATTTCTCTTTCTAAAGAGAGTATAGCTTCTACCCCATAGACTAGAGAATACGGCGTAGCTCTTGTTGGACTGCGATAGGTAGTTCAATATGCCCATAATGCTTCCCCTATGCCAATCACTCTTCGCCTTAGAGACAACTTTCTTCAACAAATTGCACAACGTCTAACTAAACGCTTTTGCCAACCCATTTGCTGCAGCGTTATATATAGAGGAATTATACTGTTTGAAGTCAAGCTTTTTGCACAACTTATCCATCAGACTATTGAAGAATTGTCTTCACTGTCTTTCAATATGCGATGATGGATGTCGTATCGATAGATGAGATGAATGCGAACAAAATTTGCTACATTTTCTTTCTTTGCTTCTTTTAATGCAATAGCTTCAGCCCATCTTGAGAAATAATCTGTCCCTGCAAGAATATAAGAATGTCATGCCAATGATTTGGGTGTTATAGGACCAACAAGATCGAGTCCCAAAGCTTCAAAAGGCCATGAAGCTACAGTTGGGTGTACTGGTTCTGGAGATTGATGTATGAAATTGGCACAAAATTGATAAACTTTGCACCTCTTCGCGTATCGTATCAAGTCTTAAACCATTGTAGGCCAATAGTAGCCCATTCTTTTTAACTGATAATGAAGTCTTGGTCTAGATTGGTGAGCCCCACAAGTACCTGTATGAGCTTCATCTAATGCTTTCGTTGACTCTTCCTTTCCTAAACATCGAAGGAAAAGACCCTCATACGAACAACGATATAGGGTGCCCTTATAGTGAATGAATCGAGCAGCTCTTCTTTGTATCTCAATTTTATGTCTAGTATCGTTGGGAAGCATCCCGTACTGAAGGTAGTCTATGATTGATTGTCGCCAATCTTCTTCATCACTGACATAGACAGATATTACATTTGTTCCTTCGCTTTCCTCTTCAACTGGCAGTATGATCCATCTTTGACAAAGGGAGGTGTTCAAAACTTCATCTTCTGAGACCGTTAGAGCTGTAGCCAAATTGGCTAAAGCATCTGCCTTTTTATTTTGAGATCTTGGGACATGTTCTATCGTTGCAGTTTCAAAGGTTTCCAATAGCTGTTTTGCGTAGTTGAAATAAGGTGTTAGGTCTTCATGTCTTACATCATATTGAAGTAATAATTGATTTATTATTAACTTTGAATCTCCATAAATCTCTATGTTGGTTAAGCTAATATCCATAGCTATTTGAAGACCAATAATGCGTTCTTGATATTCAACTACATTATTCGAACATACCTCGCCAAAGGTGAAGCTGTATGGCAACATATGTTTTTCTGGTGAGATGAAGATTACACTTGCCCTTACGCCATTCTTTCAGGCTGCACCATCAAAGTACATAGTCCAAGGCTTAGTGATTTCAATGTAGAAAACTTCTTCATCAAGCATAATTTCCTGTAATGTCCAATCTGATGGGATTGGATGATCTACCAAGAAGTCTGCTAAAGCTTGCCCCTTCATTGCTTTCTACAGAACATAGACAATATCGTATTGTTGAAGTAAGATTGCCCATTTATCCAATCGTCCTGAGATAATAGGTCTAGATAAGACATACTTGATTGTGTCAGCTTTTGACACCAAGTGTATTTTAAAGGCTTGCATATAATATCTTAGTTTGTTGATTGTGAAGAAGAGTGAAAGAAACATCATTTCAATGGGTGAGTCATTTAGTTCAACCCCATTTAAGGTTCTACTCAAATAGGAGAGTGCACATTCTTTTCCTTTCTCATTTTCTTGCACATGTTAGTAAAGCTCAAAGTGACCCTTCTTGTGCTGCAATGTATAATATTAATGGTCTCCCTACAATTGGAGCATTTAAGACGGGAGGACTAAGCAAGAATCTTTTTATGCTATCAAAAGCATTTTGGCATGCTTTATCCCATTTAAAGACTGTGTCTTTTGTCATCAATCTTTGAAACGGCTGGCACCTACCTACTAAGTTGGAAATAATCTTCTGATGTAAGCCAAACATCCTTGGAAACTTCTCAGCTTGCGCAAGTTTCGAGGTTCTGGCATTTTCTGAATTGCATCAATTTTGGATTGGTTAATTTCGATTCCTCGATGTCTTACTACGAAACCAAAAAATTTGTCTGATGTCACACCAAAGGCACATTTGAGGGGATTCATCTTGAGCTGGTATTTCTTCAAATGATCGAAAACTATTTTTAGGTCTTTTAAGTGGTTTTCTTGTTTCTTAGACTTGACCACAAGATCATCAACGTAGCATTCCACATGTTTATGGAGAATGTCATTAAAGATCTTTTGCATGGCCTGTTGGTAAGTTGCCCCAACATTCTTTAATCCAAATGGCATCACTTTGTAACAATGTATTTTTTTTGGGGTTCGAAATACTATCATCTCTTCCTCTTCAAGAACCATTCGAATTTGATTATACCATGATGATCCATCCATGAAAGATAAAGCCTTATGTCCTGTGGTAGCACCAACCACGAGTTCAGTGATGGGCCAAGGAAAATCATCCTTAGGACATGCATTCTTTAGATCATGAAAGTTAACACACACGCGAAGTTGCCCATTCATCTTCTTAACTGGAATACTGTTTTCTATCCATGTCGGATATTTTACTTCACGAATGAATCCTACCTCAACTAATTTATTAACTTCCACTTCGATTTGAGGAATAAGCTCCAGTCGAAAATGTCTTTGGGCTTGCTTAACCGGTCTATATGCTTGTTTGATTGTGAAGTGATGGACTGCTATTTTTGGATCAAGTCCTGGCATCTCCTTATAATACCAAGCGAAGACATCTCTGTATGCAGTGAGTAAGCTTATATATTTTTCTTCTACCTCACGACTAAGTGACACACTTATGAAAGTTGGACGCGGTTCTTCTGCCGTGCTAAGATTTACTTCTTTAAGTTCGTCAATTGTTGATTGGCTACCATCTTTTATTGATAATGGTGCTTCTTCAAAATCTTTTTCAGACATTTCAATGTCTGATACCTCCTCAGTTGATATGACAACAAGTAACTTCATCTTCCTCAAGCTCTTTGTTTTTCTTTGCAAGATTAGTCAAAACTATTAACTATCGCTTCACCTTTAATGAACCTTCCGTATTTATGAAAACAAAAAACTTTCTCTTCATTCTTGAAAGGACAGAACTAATACTTCATTGTCGTCGTCTATTTTGCCAACTTGTTTTATTTCTTGAGGCTTTAACTTTTTTTCACACTGACGACTTGTTTCAAGACAATTGAAAATCAATTGTGAAGGTTGACCTATCTTTTTTGACGTGGATACACTCAACCTTAAGAAAGCTGAAAGTCGAGAGGAAGTGAACGTCATACATCAACTTTCTTTCTTTACTGACTTCACATTTGACTTTTGGCGAATGGCAGGATAGAGTGTTGGAACTTTAAGACGATCAAAGATAGAAATTCTTTTATCTTCTTCGCTTTTCTTTCCTTTTGGGTCATTGACCTCTTTTGCAGTGATGTTATGCACATCTGCGACTTTCTCTTTTCCTTTTTTTATTATGTGAACCGGCTCTGATGAGTGGTAACCAAGTCCAGCTCTTGAAGTAGGTATAACATGACCTTCTTTTTGGGGCTTCTTCTGTGTTGAAGAGAGTTCAGGTCTTTCATTGAAGATTTTTAAACCTTTGAACTCAGTATGGGTTGTGAAGTCATAAGCTGCCTTTGGTAGGAGTTTGTACGCATTTGGGTCTAACCCATCTTTCGTCTGTTTACCAGACAAAGCTACTTCTGAGAGGTCAGCGTCCAACTTCTTTATTTCTTGCTTCATTGTTGTCGTAAGAGGCATGGTGAAATTCTCTTTTAAAATTTCTATATAGCCGACCTTTAAGTTTCTTGCGCATTTAGTGAATGGTGATTCACCATTCTTTCTTCGAGATAGAGGGACATAACATATGATAAGATTTCTTGGCAATTTCTTTTCCCTTGAAGCTTTTGGCTTTGTGGGGTCGATGACTGTCTTAGTTGTTTGGACTTCCGTAGTCCATATTTCTTCAACTTGCCCATTCTTCATATGCTTTTGGTGCTGCGTCTTGTGATTTTTAATCAAAGAATTACTGTCGGCAATATGTCGACCGTTTTGTCATTTTTTATATAGAGAATTTGGCATCTACAAAGTGAGATTCTACTTCTGAGAATGGGTTGGTGTCTACTTCGACTTTCTTGACACCATCTTGATAAAATTTGAAGCATTGATGAAGAGTGGAAGAGATCACCTCATTTCCATGAATCCAAGGATGACCTAACAATAGCTTGTAAGTTATCTTGGAATCAATGAAATGGAACAAACCGTTGGCCTTCAAATCTTCAATAATAAGCTTTAGATAGATCATGCCAATCGCTCATTGTCCACCTTGATTGAAGCCTTGAATGACCAATCTACTGTTTGATATTTCTTCCATTAAGATGCCCAATTGTAACATGGTTGACTTAGGCATTATATTAACGGGTGAACCATCATCGATAAGAATTCGACCAATTTTTGTTCTCGGATATAGCCTGAGACAAATAAGGGTCTGTTATGGGGCTTTGATCCCAACAACAAATCTTTATCTGTTAAATCAATGGACATTCAACATGAAGCACATGCATCAACTTGAGAGACTGAGTTGTTTGAAATGTGAAAGTCTCTTAGTGTTTGATGAAGGCCTTTTTAGTTGCTTGGAGAAGTGATAACAAATCACTTATACTGACGAAGATGAATCTCCCAGTTTTATCATTTCTTGAGATGAATTGGAAGAAGCGTCACAATCTTCTATTGTATTAACAATTGACAAGTGACGGTTTCATAGACATCTTCTTGATCATCGTCTAGGAAGCCCTTTGGGAAAAAAATTTTTAGAGTTATCAACTGTCAGGATTGAACAAAATCTTCATTCTCTTCCACGACAAGTTTAATCTTTTTTGAACTCTTTTTTCGATTCTTTCTTTATGGTTTGCTTTGTCTTCTATAATTTCGAAGTATGCGAGGGTCTTTCTGGGAACGATGTTACCTTTGCTTTCTTCGATAAGTTATGAGAGTCCATCCTTTATCTTCATCTTTGATAGACTCATGCTTGCCTTTGGCGATATTTCTTTGAGAACTTTGCTCAAACCAAATAATTATGGGTTCCAAAGTCTTAAACTAAATCAAACCTACTTCTAAATTATGAGACGGGCTTGAAGATATTTGGTTGTTAAGACTTATTGTTATTGCAGCATGGTTTGTCTAAGTTGTCTCATCAAGGTCCAGTTCAATCTTCTTTTCTTTAGCTAATCTTAAAATTAGCTCTTTTAAAACAAAACATTTTTCCACCGGGTGACTGATGACTCGGTGATACTTGTAGTAGTTGGGGTCGTTTGTTTTTCCTATCTCCTCTGACCGCTTACATTCTGGAAATTCAATAAGCCGCTTCTCAAGGAGTTGTTCTAACATGTCTGGAATGTCAGAATCTGAAAAAGGATAGAATTTCTCTTGTCTTTCCTTTAGAGTTATACGACGTCTCTCACTTCCATCTGGTCGCCTTTCCATCCTTTTTTCTTTTCCCTTTGAAGAAAACTTGAAGGGAGTGACATTAACCACCATAAATTCTTTGGCAATACTTTTGGAGGTCTTCTCAGTACTCTTGACTTCTTTCTCTTCTTTCTTGATGTCAGAAGCTAGAAGATCTTTATTCCATCTACTAGCAATACTTAACTCCATATCATGAGCACGAGTTGCCAGCTTCTCAAAAGTACAGGGTTTTATCCCTTGAAGAATATAAAGAAGTCCCCAATGCATGCCTTGGATGCACATTTCAACAACAGATATTTCGGTGAGTCGGTCTTTGCAGTCGAGACTCAGAGCTCTCCAACGGTTGATGTAGTCAACACCTAGTTCACCTTTTCGTTGCTTGGTATTGGTGAGCTCCATCATGTTGACAGTTCTCCTTGTACTGTAAAAACGATTGAGAAATTTTCTTTTGAATTGCTCCCAACTGTCGATGGTTTCGGGCTCAAGATCGGTGTACGAATCAAAAGCATTTCCTTTCAATGTATGGAAAAACTACTTAACTAGTAGATCTCTTCGGATACCAGCATTTTCGCATGTCTTGACGAAGTGAGCAATGTGTTGCTTTAGATTGCCCTTCTCATCAAATTGTTGGAACTTTGGTAGTGATATCCATTAGGCATCCTCAAGTTATCAATCCTCTTAGTATATGGTTTGGAATACATAAGAGAATTTTGAGTAGGTCCACCATATTGAGCTCTGATGGAGTTCATGATCATATCCTCAAGCTGTTGAAAAGATAGTGAAGCAATTGAAGCAGAATGTTGTGACTGATCTTCTTTCATGTTGGTCTTCCCCTTATTTCTTATGGCACGAGTTTGATTCGATTCGACGACATCTCGACTTTCGATTTAATTTTTTAGAGATGCTACTTCTTGATTTCTTTCTTCGATTGCTGATCGCTGTCTACTGTGATACCACAAGTATACGAGTCAAATTGTAATATAAACAACTCTAAGGCAGAGTATCGTCCTCTAAGAATCGGGTTAGAAATTTACTTAGTTTCCAATTAATTATTCCAATTTTATCTAGAGAATTGTTGGAAAAATTTAGTAATTGATATTAAAGGTAAAATTACTAAAGAGTGCACACTTAGGGAGGAAAAATTAAAGATCAGGGAATCCTAGGGTGTTGGGTTCTTTTATAGCTAATTTGACTTATTTACCAATTTTAGGTCTATTTAGATGCTAAAATCCTAGGCTTAGAATTTCTAACAAACTAAGGCTTTTTTTCTCAAGAACACCTAACCTCTCATTCAATTAACCATTCACTTTCATGCCATTGTTAAGAAAATATGACAATTGGATTGATTCTAAAAATTGCCTCAATTTAAACCTATCACTTTCATGCATAAGTTCAAAAGCCTAACATTCGAGATCTAACTATTGATATACTCTTTCAAGCTATCTCAATAATACAAAGAATTTATTCTACATTCCCATGCTAGAATAACAATGAATTAAACAAATACTAAGAAGATTTAGCAAACAAAATTCATCCATAAAAATTAATCAATGCATCAAATTAACCTAAAAAGTCCAACACCCTAAGATTACAAAATTTTTAGCCACACATTGGCTCTAAAATTCTCAATTCAATTTTCAATTAGCAGCAAAAGCAAATAAAAAGAGGAAGAAAAAACCTCTTGGAACGCCTCGACGTTGGCTCCTCCATCAAATCGCTCCTCGTGCTCTTAGTTTTCACCCACAAACAGTTGGAATAGCCTCTTTTTGCTTAGCAACATGAAAATCAGTCTCTCCCTCTATCTCTCGAAATTTTCTCTCCAAAAACGGCTCTCCCAAGGCCTAGAATATAAGTTTATTTTTATAGACATCGCCGCAGCGTTGAGACGTTGTGCTCAACATTCACCAAAATGACATCGTGGTTTTCAAAGAAGGGAAAAATAATCGAAGTAGCGTTGAGACGCTATAGCGTAGCGTCTCGATGCTACATCGAAATTCAGATTCTGTTTGGGGCATTTCGTAGTAGCGTTGAGATGCTACTTCTCTAGCGTCTCAACGTTGTTGTAGTTTGCCTTCTTGCCACTGTTTGGGCGTTTCAACACTGTCTTCTAGTGTTGAGACGCTAGCTCTCGGCCTCTTTGATTTTCAACATTGATTTGGCTAATTTTTTGGATTGTTTGGCTCATTTTTCGTCCTGAAGACTTTCAAATTCATCTTTTACCTTGGAGTGCTTGGTTCCTACAAATTTTTTCAAATAAAAGTATCAAAGTACACTTATAAAATACGAAACTACTAAATTGTAGGTCCTAAAATAGCACTTTTTGAGTAATATCAACCACTCCAAACTTTGAATTTTGCTAGTCCCGAGCAAAATTAGAATGCAATTAAATAACAAAACTTTAATGCTAACATGCTTCAGACTCATCACTCAATGCTTAATAACATGTAATGAGCTCAATAAAGGAAATGTTCATGCACATACTATCGGTAAGCAAGTTGAACGCCAATTCTTATCCTCCCTTGCATGTGTGTGTGCAAGGCTATCCTATTCTAATCCTTACAAGCCTGGAGTGCATTTAATGAAGCCTTTCCTAAACTGCCTATACTCTAATAGTAAATTGTTTTTAAGTGAAACTTCTAACTTAGGGAGTTTTAAAAAAATTATTCTTATTATTTTTTTTAAAATCTTTTTTAGCAAATAAATTTGTCTAAAAGAGGAGCCTAGTGAAGACGTACTACCTTCATTTTGACTTACCCCTGCTTCTTAGGCACTGAGCATCCAACTACGAGCAGCACCTCTATTTTAGGACCGTACTCACTTTCTTTCGTCTCTTTTTCTCTCTCTCTCTCTATATATATATAACATTCCCCATCGACTAAGAGCCCAAAGAAAGTAAGAGTAACCTCTTTAGACATATTGTTTTTTAATAAACAAAAATTTAAACAAAGACTCTTTTATTTCAAAATTTCACCATCTAACAATCTGACCATTTTGAAACAACTTAAGTCTAACTCTATTAATTATGCTCTAAGCTTTCAGAACTATAAATAGGACGACTACGTGCTCGAAAGACAAGAAATTCAAAGAAAGATTTCAAACATGGCTTACTTCAGAAGTACCAAACTAGTTTCCCTTATTTCTACTCATATACAAGTTACAACAAATCATAGGAAATCATAGTTCTTAGCATGCAAGTATTACAGTTTTATTATTTATCCATCATATGGTCAAGCAGTCAATTTTAAAATTTTCCAAGGTTTATTTCAGGCTAAGTAGGTCCAAGTAGCTTAATTTATGCAAGAATGTAAGAACTTAGCACACAATTGCATTAAGTCTATCCTATCAGCACACAGTACTCAAGACACCCCCCACCCCAAACTTAAAATGATACATTGTCCTCAATGTATAAAATAGAAGGAATAAAGAGTGAGCAAAATGGGCCTGGTAAATGATGTGATCCACAGAATTTTCAGGCTTGTGTATTGAGTATTACAGTGCTGAAATTCCTGATGAGAGAAACTGCCATTGAAAGCTAAAAGATAAATTAGTTAAACAAATGATAGAAGAAAATAAACATAGGTAAATATATATATACTAAGAAAGGAAAATATAAATGAAAATAAAAGAAAGGACACCCTCTTAATGATAGAGGTCGATCAGTCCTCATCATTATCGTCATCTGAGTATGAGAAGGGTGGTGCTAGTGGACGGAGGCGAGGGGCAGGGATATCTGGAAATGCCTGGGACAAGAAGTTATAAATTGTTTCCTAGCGCTCGCAAATAACTCAAAACGACTCTACCTGATATTCATACTGGCGACGTCGGAGTAACTTCATACGTTCCTCATTGGTCCGAGGGGCTCGTGCTAGCCTAGATGGTTCAGCCTTCATGTGATTGGAATCTTGTGCCATGTGCCCATGATCTTGTTGGAGAAGCTCGGGCTCTTTCATTTGTGCAATGGGCTCTGCCCCACGCAATCCCATTATAACATTTTTGTCCATGAGTATCTTAGGATAGACCGATTCCTCGTTGGGCTTCCAAGTGACCTCTACTGTTCAACACAGTGCCATGATGAGTGAGGGATGGCCAAGCCTTCCAGTGGTTGATCCATTGCGAATGTGTCAGATGGACTGGTGGATGATTTTCTTGCTCGTGGCTATGGCATAGAGCAACACAACACTCATATGGGCCACAGAGAGCAGCTTGGCACAAATGAAGTTGTGCCACACCCTATTAGAAACACTGAGGTCAAATGTCTTGAATTTGATAACCTCACCCGTCTAATCACCCACTGAGCCTCAGGCTGGCAGAGTTCCTAAATGATCTGTGTGACATCCACATGATCTCTAGCATATGCCTGGTACTTGTCATGCTCGTACTCGCGCACCCTATAATATTTGTTGATAGAGGCTGCATCGAAAGGTATGCGCCAGCCTCGTACAAATCATCTTGATTTCCCTCCTCGTAAGTTAGCATAGAACTCTCTGACTATGAGGACAACAGAGGCCTT
>JAOANK020180876.1:0-16725 GCA_026257165.2 Telfairia occidentalis
TCATATTAAAACTATAGGTTATGTGAGAGATATTATTTGAATATGATTCAAATAATATTAGTTTTAATTAATTAAATATATAAATTTTATTTTATTTTATTTAAATTAAAATGATAACTCCCATTGGGAGTTATCACGATAGAGGTGGTGAGTGGGGAGATTTTGACTCAACCCTCTCCCTTCCCTCTCTCTCTCACTGACATAAATGAGAATGAACAGTAGAAGAAAACACGATTTTGTTTTTAGTTCCTTTTTCTGCAGAAACTCTCATTCTCTCATTATATTCTCTTTAGAAATTCTCTGGAGACCACACTTCCAGGACTTGATATCCTACAGAATAATGGGTATCTCTAATTGGTGGTGTTCGTGTTGCTAGAATATGTACGTAGATTGAAGAAGAGTTCTTCAAAGGTAAAATTTCTCGTTCTCTGTAATTTTATTTCTCAAATGTATGCTTCCTCCAAAATTCATTCTTGAATGCATTCAACGTTTATTCGCTTTCGCTTGAATTCCTTCAAATTTAGAATCTCTCTGTCTCTCTCTATTGATTTAAAATTGGTCTCTTTGATCTCGCTCAATCTAAAGTATCTAAAATAACCCCTTTTAGGCACGAATCGAACTTTAGGCAGAAACCGAAACTATACTCCATTCCTACAAAAAATGAGACAAAGTTGTTGATTCATTGTAATTGTATTTTCATAATATCTTAGGGCCAACTACAAATGTAATCTAAATTCTTATTGATTTCATAGATGATTGAAATTTTCTCATTCTTACTGAATCACGAAGTACACTTGAGAATGAATAAGAATTGGATTAAGCTTCGGGATAGATTTTAAAGAGAGTATATTGAAGGAGTTGCACAATTTTTAAAAGTTGTAAAATATCATGTTAATGAGGTTGAAAAAATACGATGCCCATGCAAGAATTGTCAAAATTCAATGTGACAATTATTGGACGGAGTGGAACAACATTTATTCATTAATGGAATATCTCCATCCTATAGTTAATGGGTGTATCATGAAAAACCTGCCAACTTATCTTGATTTCAAAGAGACCCTACTCCTAAAAGTGATTAATGTAATGTTGTTATTGAAGAAGATGATATATTTGATCTCTTAGATGATTTTCGAGGTCCGGTGGTAGAAGAAGATGTAAATGAAGAAGACTTTGGGGATGAGATGCCAACAAACGTTCATGGAATGGATACTTCAAATATTTTTTAGGATTTAATGACTAAGGCTCACAATAAATTGTATCCTAGTTGTACACAGTTCTCTTCTTTGAAATTTTTGGTGAAGTTGATGCATATCAAAGTGCAAACAATTGGACTAGCAAATCATTCGATTTGCTGCTACAATTATTAAAAGAAGTATTTTCAAGTGGGGCATTAATACTCGGTTCATTCTATGAAGCTAATAGGAAGCTACGTGAGTTAAGGTTATGATATGAGTCCATCCATGTTTGTAAACACAATTGTGTATTATTTCAGAATGAATTTGTGGATTACCAAAGTTGTCTAGTGTGTGGTGAGTCTCAATATAAAATTAATGATAGAAAAGGCAAGAAAATTGCACGCAAGTGTTACGTCATTTTCCATTAATATCGAGGTTGAAGAAGTTGTTTTCATCAAAACATATTGCTTCTGAGATGAGGTGGCATAAGGATAAATAGGTTGAAACAAATGGTGTTTTACGACATCTAATTGATGTTGTAGGATGGAAACATTTCAATCTTGAGTTTTCTTAGTTTGCTTTAGACCCACGAAATGTTTGATTGACATTAGCTTTGGATGGATTTAATTCATTCGTAAATATGAATACTTTCTATAGCATGTGGGTTGTAGTGCTTATTCCATACAATTTGCCACTATTGAAGTGCATGAAAAATTTTCCATGTACCTGGACCTAGATCTCCTGGAAAGGAAATCAACGTGTATTTGCAGTCATTGATTGAGAGCTAAAAGTATTATCGAACAGTGGGGTACATATCTATGATTGTGTGAGTGGTGAGTATTTTCAATTGCACACAAGTTTTTTTGTATACTATTAATAATTTTCTTGCTTATGGAGACTTGTCTGGATGGAGTACCAAAGATTTTCAAGATGTCCCATTTATAAAGAAGACACATCGTCGTTTAGGATAAAGAGAGAAATTTCTTTCATGAGGCATCGACGTTATCTTCTAGAAAATCACAGTTGGCCGAGAAGTAAACAACATGAAGGGAAGTTAGAACGTAGACCTGCTCGGTTATAATGGTTGAAGATGAGATTCTCCAACAAGTAGGGTCAACTTTCTCGTATTCAATAGACATCCATCCATACAACATATAAAACAAAAAGAAAGAGTCGTAACTAGACGAAGAAGAGTATATTCTTTGAACTCCCCTATTGGTCAAAACTAATGTTAAGACACAAGTTGAATGTCATACATATTGATAAAAATGTGTTTGATAACTTAGTGAGCACTTTGTTAATATCAAGGGCAAGACAAAAGACACTACAAATGCCCATTTAGATCTAGAAAATTTGAAGATACGAAAGAACTTACACTTGCAAAAATAAGAAATGAGAGTTATGAAACCACATGCTGTATATACACTGACCACCAGTGCGTGTAGATTTTTGTAAGTTTTGGAAATTAGTGAAATTTCCTAATGGATTTGTATCGAACATATCATGATGTGTGAGTGTACGCGATGAAAAATTATGGGGATTGAAAGTTCACGACTCACACATTTTACTCCAGTGACTTCTTTCTATTGGTATTCGAGCATACCTACAGAAAGTTGTGTATACATCAATTGTTGAATTAAGTAATTTCTTTTGTGATTTATATGCAAAAGTGATATGAATCAATGATCTTGACCGAATGTAGTCAAACATAATAATCATATTGTGTAAGATGCGAAAAAACATTTTCATCGACATTCTTTGATGTAATGATGCACATTGCCGTTCACCAGCCATATGAAGTAAAAGTTGAGGGTTTAATTACTTACACTTGAATGTACCCTACTGAGAGCAGCCTACGAACATTGAAACAATACATACAAAATAGAGCTCATCTCGAAGGTTCCATAACATAAGTATTTGTCATGAATGAATCTTCGAACTTTGCTCGTTGTATATAAGTGGGTCAAAACAAAATTTAATAGAGACGAAGGTAACAATGATACAATCTTTGAGCATGAGCTTTGTAGTGATTTTGAAGTGTTTAGACAAAGTGCACGACTATTAAGGGGGTTGACCTTAGGGACACTATCAGAAGATAAGAAACGAATCGTACATATTGAACAATTGTGATGAGATAGAGTCCTATCGCATACAACATTTGAGACTACTTTGCTCTAGAGCAATTAGCACAACTGACCTGTATAAAGTGCATAAACAACAATTTTTCGATTGGTTCAAATCTCAGGTATGAAGATTTAAAGTAAAACTTATTCATTTATAATTATGGGGGCAAAATCATTCATTTAAAACTTATATTAAATAAATAAGTTTACTCATTACGAGAGATAAGAAATGCATTTGATGATCTTTACTCGATTGCATTGAGGCCTAGCATCACGCGTGCTCTTATAGTGGATGCATTATGGATTATGATTCCATATAATAGAGTGTGACAATTGTTGAATTACGTAGAATAGTGGGATCATGGTTCTTGGGGAAGAAAGTGATGGAGAAGAAATGAATTTTTATGGTGTATTGGACGAGGTATTGGACTTAGAATATGCAGAAAGAAGACATGTGATCATTTTTAAATGCAGATGGTTCAACACATATGTTAAGAAAAATAGTTCACACTTAGATTTAAGATTTAGATCAATCAACGTATCTCGTTATTGGTACGTTGATGATCTTTTTATTCTCGCTAGTCAAGCTCAATAGATTTTTTTACCTTGACGACCATAAACTTGGTGGAATTTGGAAAGTTGTCCAAATAGTGCAAAATATGTGTTTATGAGACGTTTTAGAAGTTGGAGAGGTAGAAAATGACTTGATTGAGTTAGATGAAGTAGCAATAGGGATCTTAGTTAATGAGTTCGTTTAGGATAACTCATTATGTAGAGACGATGTGGATTCTACTATTGTGGAACGACAAGTTTGCCAACAATCAAAGAGAAGAGCGCCACAAATCATTGATGATGAGTTTATAAATGGTGAACTTGATAATCTTGAATATCCATCAGAAATAGTTTGAATTCACACCAATGTTTAGTTTTGGATGATCTTAATAGTGCATAAGTATGAGTAAGAAGAGTATTTGAACTTCTTATTTTATAAGTACGTAAAATAGAATAATATAAATTAAAGTAACTCTCTTTTTTGTCTTTCGTATGAATTTGTATATAGACGACGAGACGTAATCATAATGAAGCAGCTCATATTTTTGCTGAAGTAAATCCTTCTCCAACAATAGCATCTTTGATTGTAGAGAGTTCGACACTTACATGTTAATCTTTTGTCCTTAAACATATATATACTTATGCATGACTATATTAAGTTAACTAATTCATTTGTACATTTTTTTAGTTCCTAGAAGGACGAGAGGGCACACTAGAAACAAGGAGTTAGATATACATATTGAGAGATTTGGGAGAATCAAGATCGAGATCAAAGGCGAGCATTTGAAGCCCATTTGCCCTAACAACACAAAATTTAGCAATGTAATAGGGACATATACACGAGAGAGCATTTTAGTTCGATGCTCGAAATGGAAGGAGGTAACAAGAGTTGTCATCAGTCAGTCAAAGACCGATTGTTGATAAGTTAGTGCATAAATCGTTAAATTATGATTAAAATGTTTCTATATAGACAAACTAATTATTTACATGTACAGACTCATGTCAAAGTACATTTGACTATGTAATGAGTGCATTCATCGAGTACCAAATGCAGTAGACATTCGATGAATATAAGGCGAATTTATTCAAGGAGTATAAGAAACACGCAACCCCCGAAGTGGCTCGAGCAAACCCACCAGAGTAAGTAGGCAGTCTAGAGGATTAGAACATTCTCTGCAACCAATGGGAGAGGGCTCATGGAAGTACGTCATGTGGTTAATTTTTTATTTTATATTTATATTTTTACCTAATTCATATGGTTAAATTGTCTTATTTTATAAAAAGTCAGAGAAGAATAAGAGAAGTCGGGCAAAGATGTTTTTCAATCATTGAACTGGGTCAAAGGCATTTTGCATACAACAAGAATCGATAATATAACATGTTTAAATTAATTACATATTCTATTGCTTATTAGTATTTGATATATATGTAATTTTGCTTGTAGAAAGCAAAAGGTGTTGATATTGGTTAAGTAGACCTCTTTTATCAAACCAGGTTCTCAAAGAAAGATGGATGGGGTGAACCCAATAGCAGAAGTGAAATATGTAAGTATTTAGAAGTCTAAATCTCGTATATGTTATCAACTATGAATGCAGATTAAAATGAGATTGAAATGATGGAGATGAAAGAAGCTACCACTCAAGTTGCCGCCGAAGAAGAGTCGTCCGAACTAGCAATGACTGATGAAGAGCTATGTGAAATAGTGTTGGGATCACGACTGGGCCACGTAAAAGTCATGGGTTGGGGCTTGAAGTCAAGTTCAGCTTCATCTCAACAGCTTGAAGGGATTATTGAGCTCCATGTTGAACTTGAGGATACAAAGAAGTTGTAGGAAGATAAGAGTCCTGAGGTAGATGGGTTATGAACGTAGTTGTAACGTCCCGTTAATTTCCTTAATTTAATGATGATGGTTATTTTATTTTCTTTGATTTTTACTTTGCTGTGATTATTAAGTAGGGATTAATTAATTATGTTAAATTAAGGAATTTGATTTTTCTTTTTGGAAAAAGGAAAATTAAATAAAAGGGGGTGGCATTCTGGTAACTATATGGATGTAGGGCTAAGGTTTAGGTTTTGGGGAGGCCTATAAGTATGTAGATAAAGACTTAGCCACCAAGTCTCCCCAATTGCCTCTCAAAGAAATTTTTCTCCTTTCCTCCCTCTCAAGTTTGACGCCAATCTTCCCTCACCTTCCCCCTCAAAATTTCTTTCTTTCACGCCCTCACACCCAACCTTCCCTCCATACAGCACCACCTATAGCTGGCAGAGGGCGGCGACGACAGGGCAACGATCAGAGGCCAGCAACGGCAACAACCAACATATTCTTTTTTCTCTACGGTATTTTCCCCCCACTCCATTGGAGTTCTCCTTCTGACGACAACGTCTTCACGAGCTCCTCATACCTCTTTTTGAACAGGTAAGGCAGCAGACTCTCAATCTGTCTGTTTCATGGGATTTTTCCTCATTTATTTAAGTTTTTCCCTCTGTCTCAGTATTTCGAAGGGGCGATTTTTGCAAACAAAGGGTTGGAAAGGAGCGCGAGGTCGAGAACTACACGTTGGTGGAAGCAGATATGATCGGACAGGTGGTTGGAGCGTGGGGCGTTTCCTGGACAGTAGCGTGTTTTGACTCTCTAGGTAGTATTTTCTCCTTAAAAGTTTTAAGTTACCTATTCCATGTTAGGTTAGTGGTAAATAAAAGACTAATAAGATGTTATGGGTGTATGTGTGCCTAAGGTGCTAAAGGAACCGTCTACCAGGTCTCTTAGGGATTTCTTGCTATTTTCTGCAGTGTAAGGTAGGTGGTTTTGTTCCACCTTTGGACAAGCCTCCAGGCTTGTTTAGATGACTATTTGGTTTTGTAGCGTATGTGGTACTACTTATGCTTATACTTGATCAAAGATGGGTGTGATATGTTGCGATGCTATTTTGTGATATGGTAGACTTACCTGAACATGTAACATGTGATGAGTATGTATGACATGATGTGGTGTTGAGCATGTGTGAAGTTGGTAATTCTCTGCATAAGTATAATACCGAGGTTCTCCATGAGATTTGTGATTCTCTACGTAATATGATATTGAGGTTCTCCATGAGAATGTGTTTCTTTTCTCTACATGATTACTATATCAAGGTTCTCCATGAGAATATGTTCTTTGCATGAATATTGTATTGAGATCCTCCATGAGATTATGTGTCTCTACATGGTATTGTACTGGGGTTCTCCATGAGATGTTGTTTTTCTACTTGTTTGTTGTTGAGATCCCCTATGAGTTTGCCTTCCTTTGCATGTTGTGTGTGATGCATGTCTGACCTCGGGGGTTGGAGTTACCTACTGGGTATATATTTATATACTTAACCTATTCTTGTTGTTTTTTTAGGTAACAAACATGGTCGTAGTGGTGGATGACGAGGAAGGGTTACTAGGGCCATGGTCACCAGCCGAGTCTTCCGCATAATTTTCAATTTTGTCTTTATCACTATTTGAAAGTTTTTAAAGACTTCTAAACTAAGTACTCTATTTAGGTGTGAGCTTGTCTATTCACACACATAGTTAGTTTGTTATTGTTCTTTTAAAATTGGGATCCTTACTTATTTTAAATATTTGAAATAAAGATATTTCCTATTTATGAGTTTTGAATTATTACCATGTTTGGAAATCTTATAACGAGCATGCATGTTAATAGCAACCTCTAAGTGGTCTAAGTCCAAAAGTCAAGTCATTACAGCAGTTAACCCAACATATAGAGGATATGAATGAGATGAAATCCGAGTTGGATCAAAGATGGACTTGGATTCAAAGAAATTTCCAAATACGCAAGGAGGCAGATCTTCATCTAATTAGGTATGAATTCTAAACTCTTCCTCTTACCTTTTCCTGTGTATTTAGAATTCATGTTGTTTTTACTGTTCTGTAGTTTTGGTAGATAGTTAGTTAGGTTTTGATCATATTGAATAGTTTGGTAGCTATTAGTCACTTTTTAGCCCGTTTTGATAATTTTGAATAGTTTGGTAGCTACTTAATCACTTCTTAGATTGTTTTGAGCGATTTATCCCACTTGTGAATGTTTTAGATACTTCGACATGATTGAGCTATAGTTCACGAGTTTTAAAGTCCAGTTTAGTACTTTTTAGGTTATTTTTAAATTCAAAAAGATACTTAGGGGAAATTTAGTCCATATATGCACATTTTAGTTACTTCGACATGCTCAGGGTGTGGGTAACGAGTTCTAAAGTCCAGTTTAGTGCTTTTTAGGTTGTTTTTAAGTTCAAAAAGATACTTATGGAAATTTTAGTCAACTTATGCAAATTTTAGATAATTCAGAATTATCTAAGGTGGGGGGGGTAACAGGTTCTAAAGTCTAGTTTAGTGGTGCATGTTTTAGTTACTTCGGCATGATCGAGGGGTGGGTAACAAGTTCTAAAGTCTAGCTTAGTGATTTTTAGGTTGTTTTTAAGTTCAAAATGATACTTAGGAGCATTTTAATCCACTTGTGCATGTTTTGATTAAAGGGATAAAATAACGTGTTCTAAAGTCCAGTGTAGTGATTTTTAGGTTGTTTTTAAATTTAGAAAGACACTTAGGTGCATTTTAGTCCACTTATGCACATTTTAAATAATTCAGTGTAATCAGAGGTGGGTAATGAGTTCTAAAGTCCAGTTTAATACTTTTTAGGTTTTTTTAGTTGAAAAAAACATTTAGGGGTATTTAGTTCACTTGTGCATGTTTTAGATAATTTGGCATGATCATGGGTGGGTAACGGTTCTTAAGTCCAGTTTAGTGCTTTCTAGATTGTTTTCAAGTGTAAAAAGATACTTATGGGCATTTTAGTCAACTTCTGCATGTTTAGTTACTTCAGCGTTATGGAGGATGGGTAATAGGTTCTAAGGTCTAGTTCAATGATTTTTAAGCTGTTTTAAGTTTGACAAGACACTCAAGAGTATTTTAGTCTACTTGTGCATGTTCTAGTTAGTTCGACGTGATCAGGAGGTGAGTAACGAGTTCTTATTTTACATTATTACTTTTTAGGTTGTTTTTTAGTTGCAAATGACACTTAGGGCCATTTTATAACACTAATGCATGTTTTATTAGCACATTTTGTATAATTTAGGTTCTATAATATATTAAACAAACTTCTTTTTTTCTTTCGGGTATATTTTCAAAGTTGGTACATTACTTGATCTCACTTGAAGATGTAGTTACGAGCATTAGATATAGGTTGTTTTGATTTTGCTTTAATTATTCAGAACTAGATAATGTAATTGAATTTTTAGTTACAATTTCATTTATTGTAAAAATATTATTTATTAATATATATGATTTCTTTTCTTACAAATATCTTGAGAATGATTAAATTTAGGGACATTTGCAAATTTGGCAAAAAAATAAGTAGGATATTGCAAGTCTAGCAGCCACTTTTATGTTTTGCAAATATAACAAAAAAATCAAGGCCCAACCCAAACTAAAATACAAAAAAGTTTATAATACCCTTAAAAGGCAAATTCTTTTATAAAGCTTGCAAGTTTTTATTCAGTATATCAATAATATCAGTGTATACCATTGATATACCACATAGATATATATGTAACAAAGTACATTGTTGATATACTATTTCTTTGCTATATGTAAGAAGAAGTATATCAACTGTATATTTAGTTTTATATCAGTAATATTACATATATCAAGAAAAATAGTAAATCGAGAATATTAATAGTAATATTACTGACATACCACTGATATACTTAATATTCTCGATTTACTATTTTTCTTGATATATGTAATAAGAAATATATCAACGATATACTTAATATTAAATATATCATTGGTTTACTATTCTATAAGTGATCTCTAATAAAAAAATTTCATTTAGTTTTTAGTGATCCCTATTGTGTCGACAGTTAATGTTTTTTTAAAAGCTACTTTTAAATTTTTGTTAAAGAATCAATAAAGAAAATAAACGAGAAACAAAATAAGAAAAAGGAAGTGACGAATGAAAAATAAATTTTTGAATAAAAAGAAAGAGAATAATAATATGAAAACATTGACTTAGCTTGAGAAAATTAAAGAAGTAAAACAAGTAAAAAATCTTACATGGTTTAGTATACCATTGATACACTTCATATTAAGTGTATATTTGATTTAGTATACTATTGATATACTTCATGTAGGTATATCAACGATATATGTATATATTATTGATATACTTCATATTAGGTATTTCACTAATATACCTATATCATTGATAAATAAGGAGGGCAAAATTGAAATAACAAAAAAAAAAAAAACGAAAAATCCAATTTAAAATTTTTTTGCTATATTTGAAAATCTTAAAATTGGTTGCTATATTTACAAATATAGCAAAAACTTTTGCTCCCCATTACAAATACAGTTAAATTTAATATCTTGAACGCATTATTAGATTTCAAGGGGAAAAAATATTTTAATTTTACAGATAGTTTATTAAATAAAGAATAAAAAGTTCTCCCGACGTTTCAAATCGTCGGCAGTAAGATGCTATGTTGACGTAAATAGAAAACGTCGGGTAATATGGCGAGAAATATATGACCCTGACTAGACTTCTTTTTTTTGACGTTTTTTAAAACGTCGGTAGAAATAGAACATTCTCAGTCGTTTTTGTAAAATGTCGGGGAAAACGTCTCTTTCACCGACGTTTACTAATGTTGGGGAAAAGTCTCTTTACGTCGATGTTTACAAAAACATCAGCGGAGATGAAGTAATGGTCGACGTTTTTCCTAAAATGTCGGCAAAAACTTCCTTCGACTTCCTTTTTCTAACGAAACTACCAATATTTTTTTGATGTTTGTAGAATATTTCTCCGATGTTTTGTTGAGTTTCGGTGATGATTTTGTACGTTGGCAAAACTTAAAATCTTGTAGTGAGTTTATATTAGTCTTTATGGTTTTGACAAAATGTGAATTTGGTCCCTATGATTTCGAAAGATTCAATTTAGTTCAGATAGGTTGGCCGACTTATTTCAATTTAGTCACTATGGTTTGGATTTAATTTCAATTTAGTCTTTACGGTTTCAAAATTTATATTTGATCCCTATGGTTTAGTCAAACTTTTAAAAAAAAAAAATCCTCCCATAATCATATTGATTTTTTTTTTTCACTTAGCGTTTAGGGTAGAATAAAAATAAAAGAAAATAGGTGGAATTTTCAAGTAAGTAAAACACAATATAGGGATGACTTGTGAGATTTGACCAAAACATAAGGACCAAATCAAAACTAGAACAAAATCATAAGAACTAAATTCAAACTCTTAAAACCATACGGATCAAATTGAAGCTAAACTCTAACTATGAGAAACTAAATTCAAACTTTCAAGACCATATAGACAAATTCAAACTTTGCCTTTTAATTTAACCTAAAGTAAAACTTGCAATAGTAATTATTAAAATCTAATGTCTAATTTGATGAAATTGAAAGTTAGACTTACTTTCTCATGTTGAAGGATAAAAATATAATGTTTTTTCCGAGAACAAAATTATAATGAATTAATTTTCAAATTACACCCATACGTTGCAGTAAACAAAACTCAACATTTTATAAGTTCTAACAACAATACTATACAAAAAACCAAATAAAAACTATGAGCAAACTAATTCAAACAAAATGGAAGAGAGAATAAGATAACCCAAAGGAAAGAAAAAGGATGAAAAGTGGTAATAGAATAGCTAGGTTAATAAACACCACTAAAGAGCATGTGAACACAAAAGATGAGTTTTGGTTGCAGTTGTCATTTAGTGGGAGTGAAAAGAAAGTTTGGAGCTTTCTTCAGCAGTGGTACAAGAACCAGCTGTGTATGGAACCAATGATTGTGTTGATTTAGACATTGAAGATAAAAGGCAATCTAGTTTGAGTCATTCACCAAAGAAGAGAGTGAAATTGAATGATTGGATTGGGAAGTAAACGCTTGGACATTTTAATAGCCACATGCTTTGGTCTTAAACTTTGTCCTTGGGTACTTGTTTCCTTGGTTATCTGAATTGCTCTTGCTATATGAATTGATGGATTGAGGCCAATTATTCAACTTGGAGTGTTCAAGTAAAAGATGGACTTTCTTTGTCCTATATTGACATGGTTTCAGTAATGGAAATTTTCTGTATATAATGTTCACTAAATGGTATTTACAAGGAAAAGTTTAAATGTGATAAAAGTAAAGGTAGTAGTCATTATGAATTTCTTAATTACTTTTGGTCTTTGAAAAATTATGTTTTTTAAAATGTTCTTTCGATTCTCATTCTTAAAAAGCTTAGTTAATAGTTCAAGAAATTTTAATTAGAAAACTTATTTTTTCTCTAGTGGATGTCAAAAATCTATATCGTCAATTATTTAATGACTTGAAAAAAAAAGAAATGCTTGAATTTTAAACTAACATATCGATGTGGTGTTTCTCAAAATATTTTTTTCTCACACTAAATAATCAGATTCTAATTGAAAAAGATCGATATAAAGAGAAATCTTGGAAAAAGGTTAACTTTGGTATTATTGTTGAGTTGTGAAGCATAAACATTGTGGAAATTACAAAGAAGCACTCTCGCACTGCAACAATATAGGATATTCAAATGTGCAATAGGTAAAAAAAAAGTAAAAATAAAGTTGGGCATATGCAAAGTGGAACCCACGCGCCATGATGCGAGCTTAAGTGTTTATCTATTTATCACAATACTCCTATTACATGAAAGTTGGAACGGATCTATAAAAGTAGACATTCACATATGTTTCATTCTATAGTAGAAAATTTGAGAGGGTTATTCTCAGGAAGAATCAAATGGCATTCAGTCAACCACGTACAGTTGACGTTAGGTGTCACAAGGAGGGATAGATGTTGTCTGACTAGAGCTTCACATCTTAGTTTTTTGCAAAAGAAACTTGACACCGGTGTGCTGCCGACCAAATATCCTCCCATGCTTAAGTTAGAGAGTTTCGACAAAAGTAAGTGTAAGTTTGGTCAGTGTAGATTGCATACTCTAACCTTATCATACTCAAGATATTTATGTATGGACCAAACCTTTCTACCTCATTCTTTACTTCACGTGCCATATGTCATTTTTGTGACAAATATTCTTTAGGCTAATAAGCAACCTCGTGCTTGAGTTGAAGACAGTTCAACATGATATTGTAGAAATATGCACGTGCTCACCGTAATCTTGTGACACCACCTCTTGCTATGGAGATATGTTGTCTATGTTAGAAGTGACAAATTCGTGTCATTACCTCACTTAGGTAGAGGCAGGTTAGTCTTTTATATTTTGGGCACCTATACTTTCTTGGCTACATGACATTTTTATTTTCGTCACACTTGGCTAATTTGTTGTAGATATTATGCATATTTTTGTTCAGTTGACTTGGACTCTTGTGTATGGTCATACCTAGATATACATTGCTCTTCTACCATTTCCAATGAATAAACCAAATTTCTCCCATAACGGGTACTTGCAAAAATTTGGGTACGATTCTCTCTCCTTAACTCTCCTTTCATATGAAAATTTTTGAATGTCGAAGTACCCTTATCTTCAAGTGACAATGTCAGCATTGTTCAACCAATTGATGGTTAGTTGATGAGAGTGGTGAGCTTTTGAAGCACTTTTGCATCGTTTCAATAGATGGCTTAATTGTGAGTTGCCATGTTAGTGAAGGAAATAAGATTGGATGCGGCCTACAGGTGTAGTGAAAGTTTGCACAATTAATCAATTAAAGGGATATCAAAGACGACTTTTAATCAAAAAGAATTTTCGAAAACAAACCCAAGAGAGATTGAAATCATTACCAGCTTTGGGATGATTTTTAATAAAAAGAAAAGAAGATTTTCGAAAACAAAGGTCAACGAGCTGGCAGACAAACTTTATAGAACTATAACTTTGAACTTCAATTGTCAAGAATTAATTAATTAAACTCTTTAATCAATCAATCTCACCATTAACAAAAGGTGACTCTTCTATAGACCAAGAGTCACTTTCAAGCATAAATGAGTTATTGGATGAAAACACAACTCTTCTTTTTAGGTAAACGAAAAACACAATAAAGAGATTGAGAGTAAGAACTTGAATTAGAAAAAGGGAGAGTGGAGAGAATCAACACTGAACAATTAGAGTGGATCTACTATAGAAGATAATTCTTTACTTCCTTTCTTGGAGAGAATTTTGGAGGGATACAAAGTTACATTACACACATACAAAGTTCAATTCCTTCCTCTCAAAATTGCCAGCCCCCTTTCAATACTGTTACAGTAGTGGAATAATGAGGTATGCAATTTGTATGTGGTAACTCTCACTTATTTAGAAACTTCAATGGTTTTCAACTCTAAATATAACAATTTCCGCCTTTAAAAAGCAATTTGAAGGAAATAATATGAATTGTCTTCCTTTTAACTTTTTAGGTTTATTCACCCCTTCTAGGATGGAGTGAGCCTAGCCAATTTTAAGCATAATTCAAATTTGGATTGGGGCACAACCTTTGTCAGCATATTAGCTAAGTTTTTTGAGGTATAACTATAGTTACCTCGATAAGACTTGCTTCAATTTGCTTCTTAATGAAGCGATATTTAATATCAACATGTTTGGTTCTACTGTAGAATTATTGGTTCTTAAATAGATAGATTGAACTTTGACTATCACAGTATATATTGATTGTTTTCTGTTTCATACACAGGTTATTTTAGAGACCTTTTAACCAAATGCCCTCTTTTACACCTCAAAGAGAGCTATAAACTCTACTTCAATGGAGGAAAGAGCTACAACCGGCTGTAAGATAGCTTTCCAGCTTACCACATTTGGGCCAATTAAGAAAATGTAACTAGAGAGAGTGATCTTCTTTCGTCAAGATCGCCTGCATAATCAGAGTCTACGAATCTGTATAAGACATTATTTGAATCTTCTGTCTTTTGATAATGAAGGGGGTAATTTAGAGTTCCTTTTAACTATCTTAGGGCCTATTTTAATGCCTCCCAATACATTTTATCTGGATTAGCCATATATCTGTAGATTACGCTTGTTGAATAGGCTAGATCATATCTTATACTGACCATTTACATGAGACTCCCTACCATTTGTGCATATGGAATTGAGCTCATGTATTTCTTCTGTTCTTCATTACTTTCATTGAGGTAATTTGCTGTCGATAGCTTAAAATGTTGGGTCAAAGGGGTATGCCTTTTTTATTATGACATTTTAAATTTCTTCAATATTTTACAGTAGAATGTAGTTTGGCTTATATGCAATGAGCTTTTATCCCTTTTTCTTGAGATTTCCATCCTTAGTATCCATTTAGACTCCCTTAGGTCTTTCATTTTAAATTCAGCTTTTAGATACTCCTTCACCATAGCTAGTTAGTCTTATCTTCTTTTACCAGCTAGGAGCATATCAACAATATATAGAAGGGGGAAGATATCATCTCCTATTTCAGTAGTTTTATGTATACAAAACAATCATAGAAGCTTCTTTTAAAGCCAATATTGGTTATGAACTTGTCAAATCTCTAATACCAACATCTTGGTGCTTGCTTGAGACCATATAACGATCTGTTCAGTAGGCATACAATGTCTTCTTTCCTTTTTTCTTTGTATCCTTTAGGTTGTTTCATGAAGATTTTTTCAGTCAAATGCCCATATAAGAAGACTGTTTTGACATCACGTTGATCTAGATACACAACTGTGTTTGTGTCGCTGTAACAAGCAGTACTTTAAAGGACATATCTTTGACTACAGAAAAGAAAATCTCAGAGTACTCAATTCCCTCTCTATGTTTAAACCCTTTAGCAACTAGCCTTGCGTTATACCTTGGATGTTGAACCCTTGGTGTGCCTTCCTTGAACTTGTATATCCACTTTGATTCAATTAGTTTATAACCAGGGAGTAAGGAGACTAGAGTCTGTTTGCAGATAACATCTCCTCATTCATAGTCGTTATCCATTTAGTTGCATTATGGTTGTTGATAGCTTCATCAAGAGGTTCATCATCACTTTCAATTTGACTTACATTTAAGGCTATGCTAATGTAATCTACACCAGCATACCTACTTGGAGGTACAATTTGCCTCCTCTATCTATCTCTAGCAAGTGAGTAATTTTTAGGTTATCTTTTATTTGTTGATTTTCAGTTTCTTCTTCATCCATACCTGTATCTTTTGGTGGTTGATTTGCATTTATTCTAGTGAAATTAGCTCCACCTCAAGTGCTGTATTGTTCTTATGAGAGCTTGACTCTGTCTCTTCACATTTTTCTTGCTTCATAAACATTTCAGGCTCCTTGAATACATCTTTACTACTGATACATCTTCTTTCAATATGGTTCCATAATCTGAACACTTTTACTCCTTCAGAGAATCTCATAAACATGCACTTTATCACCCGAGGCTTCAACCTCTCTTGGATGATATAAACGTATCCTACACATCTAAAGACTCTCAAATCATCAAGCTTTGGAGGTTATTTAGTCCATTTATGCTTTAGTGTTTGGAAGTTTATAAATATGTGTGAACTTCTATTTATGGTGTGTGTTGCATAGGTCACTGCTTCAGCCCATCATTTTTTTTTGGTAAATATGCATCTAAGAGTAGACACCTTACTCTTTCCATTATAGTTTTATTCAATCTTTCTACTACCTCGTTCGGCTGTGGGATATATCTCATTGTTTTGTGTCTAATATACCTTGATGTCTGCAAAATGAGTTAAATTTCTCACTACAATATTCAAGTCCATTACTATGCTGAGGTATTTGATGCTTCTAGAGGTATGTGAAGGAATTGAATTCCCAGCGGAAGCGATTGAACGCTTAATGCATTCAAAGATGAATTTGGGTAGGAATGTACGTTTTACAGAAACCAAAAATACAGAAAAGAATTTTACCTTTGAAGAA
>JAOANK020181272.1:0-16720 GCA_026257165.2 Telfairia occidentalis
CTCTTTTCCCTCTCCCTTTCACGCCAACCTCCTCCTCTATAATTCATCTCTCATGCATTCACTTTCTCTCTTCCCATTGGCGGCGGCGCGTGGGCAGTAACAGCAACGATTCCAAACAGTAAGTTGAAAAATTGTTGAGGAACGTAGATCAAGTTAGTAAGAATTAATTTATGATTATTTAGAAAGTCAAGGTAAGTGACTCCGCTTACGGAAAAGCCTTAGGGCTAGAATATGTAAATTGTATGATAATTGTTCCGTTAAGAATATATGATTGTGTATGATCTTATATTGTGTTGTTACCGAATTATTGGATTGAATGATGAGGATAAGCATGCCTATATGATCTTATATTCTTGTTGTCTATCGAATTACTAGATTGAATACCATGATATGTATAAGCATGTTGACTGTTAGAGGCATCAAATGATGAATATGTTGGGTGCCTTAGATGTTGTAAAATGTCATTAATGAAACTTGTGTTCAGTATGATTGATAAGTTAGTTGGGATCTATGCATGGACTGTTGTGTGTTACACAGACTGAAATGATGAGTGAACAGCCTCCCCGATTTAGAGGGTCGGTGTTGAGGGGGGGCCCCTGCTAAACTGATTGAGTGTTATCCATCATCAGATAGTAGTAGGGCCCCTTGAGAAGTCTCACACTAGTACTCCAGAGGTCGCATTTGAAAGGGAGGGGGTGCTGTCACTGAGAGAATTTTTAAATGACATGTCATAATGAATTGGCTACCAGTGTAGACTGAATAATGAATTGGCTTCTAGGCTAGACTGAATAATGAAATTGACTGGTAGCCCAGACTGAAAATGTTAGAAGTAGGTCCCACATGAGCATTGCATGATTGTGTGTGTTTGCATGTCCAACCGTGGGTTGGGTTACTTACTGGGTATGTGTTTTACGTATTCAACCTTTTCTTTAAATTTATTTTTCAGATAATGGCAATGGCGTACTGGATGGCTGATGAGGATCGGTTGAGATGTAGTCATGGTCGAGTCACATAATTTTCCGCATTTAAATGTTTTATTTTCAACATTCGAAATTATTTAGTTAATTTTGTATTATTGGACCATTATGGGTTTTAGCATTTTATTCAATTCTTGAAGACTTTTCAGTATTATATTATTATGTTTTAAATTGAGATCCTGATAATTTACATTTCATTATTTTCTCTATTTAATTATGGCCACTTAAATTTCAATATAAAATTCTAAATGTTAAACTCAAGTCATTTGAATGTTTTATGCATGCATGCTTGTAACGATTCTAGAAATTGAGTCATAAAAAGTTGGGTCGTTACAAGAAAGGTAGCACACACGGCAACTTTGGTTACTATCCATACTAAGATTCACTGAGACCTGGAGATTATGGAGATAGTTGTGATGACTGGTGAGGTTATTACCCAGTTATCACAACTGTCAGTGACCTCAAGCTTGCATCAAAGGATTATTGATGCGCAGTAGGAAGAACCAGACATGATGGAAAGATACGAATTGTGGAGGGCAGGATTGACAGAAAATTTCTTAAAATCATCAGACTATGGACTGTTGTATCAGGGACGCTTGTGCGTAACTCAGAAAGAAGCACTTAAGAACGAGTTAATGACTGAGGCCCATAGCTCACCCTTCACGATACACCCTGAAAGTACAAAGAGGTATCAGGATCTGAAGAAGTATTATTGGTGGTCTAACATGAAGATGGATATAGCCGAATTTGTGAGTAGATGTTTGGTGTGCCAACAAGTGAAGGCATGAGGCAGAGGCTGGTAGGATTACTACAACCCCTGTCTGTACCCGAGTGGAACTGGGAGCATGTCTCTATGGATTTCTTTACTAGGTTGCTTAGGACGACGAAAGGGTACATAGTGATTTGGGTAGTCATAGATAGACTTACTAAGTTCATGCATTTCCTACCAGGGAAGTTGACATATTCTATGGAGTGATTGGCGCAGTTATACATGGAGGAGATTGTTAGATTGCATGGGATACCTATGTCAATTGTCTTAAATAAACACTCTCGTTTTACATCTACCTTCGGTAGAGCCTGCAGAAGGCTATGGGTATACAGTTAGATTTAAACACCACTTTCCATCCACAGATAGATGACCAAACTGAACATCTGAATCAGTCCCTAGAGGATATGCTACGGGCATGTGTCTTGGACTTTGCTGGGAGTTGAGACTCTTACTTGCATTTAATGGAATTTGCTTACAACGATAGTTATCAAGCAACCACTAGTATGTCTCTATTCGAGGCTTTATACTGGAAGACGTGTAGGTCGTAGTCTATTGGAAAGAGGTTGGCGAACGCAAGTTGCTGGGACCTGTGTTAGCACAAGTTACCAATGAAGCTGTAAGGAATATCAGAGCAAGAATGTTAAGGGTTCAGAGTAGGCAAAAGAGTTATACATATACGCGGAGAAGAGATTTGGAATTTGCTATGGGTGAACACGTATTCCTGTGAGTGGCTCCTACGAAGGGAGTCTTGAGGTTTGGTCGGAAGGGAAAGTTGAGCCCCCGTTTCATTGGGTCATTCGAGATATTGGAGCGAATGGGCTTTGTGGCCTACCACTTAGCTCTACCACCTTCTCTTTCAGCAGTTCACAGCGTCTTTCACGTCTCCTTGCTGCATAAGTATATAGTAATCTGACGTATGTAATAGATTACGAACCTCTACATGTGGACGAGAGCCTAAGCTATGAAGAAAAGTCGTTCAAATAATTGCCAGAGAGAAGAAGGCACTTCACAATCTAGAGATAGCTCTGGTGAAGGTCCTATGGCGAAATCATCAGATGGAGAAAGCAACTTGGGAGCTGTTGGAGAAGATGAAAGCGAAGTACCCCCACCTGTTCCAGAAATAGCAACTTTCAAGGACGAAAGTTGTTAAGGAAGGTAAGTTGTAATGTCCCTTAATTTTTAATTAATTCATATTATGAGTTGTTTGAACTTATTAAGGCACTAAGTTTTGTTTTTATTTTATGTGTTGGAGGAGGAATTTATAAGTAGTGTTTAGTTAATTAAAAGGGAGTTGGATTTTGGTAAAAGTTGGGAAATTTTAAATTAATGGCATTCTTGTAAATTAGAGGACTTAGGGCTAGGGTTGAGGGTTGATGTGAACCCTATAAATGTATCATTAGGGACCCTAGTTACCAAACTCTTTTCCTATTCTCAAAAAGAAAGAGGTCATCTCATTTTTCCCCTCTTTTCATTTCCTTTACAAGCCAAAAGCACCCCTCCTCCTCGAAATTTCTTCCTCTCAAATAGGACTTCCTTCCTCATGTTCACCTCTCCTCTAGCGACATTAGCAGGCGGCGACAGTAGTGACCGGCAACAGCAGCATTGGCGGTGGTAGGTGGCCGGTAATGTATTTTTCTTACTTTTCCTCAATTTTTCCCTAATTCCCTCACTCCATTTGGGTTCAAATTTTGAGGACAGATTCATTATCACTCTCTCACATCCCAACCAGAATAGGTAAGGCATCGAAGTTCTCAAACTTCATATTTTCCCAAGGTTTTCTCGATTTAACCGCATTTTCTCTCTTTTCTCGGTCCTTAAGGAAGCATTTTCAGAAAAAATGAAGGGTACGAAATCGAGATCTAAACGTTGGTAAAATCGAAATTACAATCGAAGCGGCGTGAGGTGAAACGTGGGCAGAAAGGAACGGAGATAGCGGTGCGTGTATCACACGCGTTGAGCTTCTTCGTGCCAGTGGCGGCTCGTCTAGACTCCGATCGAGGTGATTTTGGTGGCGTTGAACTCCTGATGGTGAATAGATTCCAAAATTGGTCTCTAATGGTCCATTTGAGGTGGCACGTGGGGGACACTCGTGTGACGGTGGGGCGCGTGAGCTACGGCTAGTCCAGAAAGGGCAGTGTCTTCCTAATGCCCTTTGCCCCTCGAAAACTCTAACTTTCTTTTTTAATTATTGATTATTTGGAATTTAGGAAATAATAAGGGTATTTTTGGAATTTTGGATCTAGGTTACTTAAGGAATCTAATATCATTTTTCCTTGGAGTTACTTATTATTTTTTTTAACAATTGAGGTAAGTGACTTCGTTTCGGGATAAACCGTTGTCCTAGGTCGGTAAATTGTGTGAATTGATGACGCATGTGACAATTTTGCCTATCTTATGTTGTTTGAGAAATTGAGCATGATGGACATTAGTCTAATGAGCATGCTGAGTATTTGGTTGTTTATGTGGATGTTATATGCCTTGGTATTGATTATCGTGCTTTATGGATGCTAGTGGCATTTTTAGAATATTGCATGTTGGATGCCTTGAGGCTTCCGATTATGTGACAAGTGTATGGGACCTATGTATAGTATAGTTGTGTGTTGCATGTCCATGTGTAGGAGTTATACTATCTTTGCTTAGTACTTTGTGTGAGAACCTTCATGAGATATATTATCCGCTTTGTGTTGCTGTGTGCTCTGAGGTTTCTCTATGAAATTTTTATCTTTGCTTAATGCTGTAATGAGAACCTCCATGAGATACATTCTCCTTTTTTGGCTATTGTGTACTTAATTGAGGTGCCTCGAGATGGTATACCCTTGTCAGAGTCTCATATGAGCTTTATGATTGTGTGTGCGCGCATGTCCGACTCTACGGTCGGAGTTACTTACTGGGTATATTTTATACTCAACATTTTCCCTTTCTTTTCTTTTAGGTAAGGAGAAAACCTACCGAGGTGGCTAACGAGAAAGGAATTGTGATCAGGCCATGGGCACGAGCTAATCTTTCGTATTTAAACATTCCATTGTTTTAAATACTAGATGTTGAATTGTGTTCAAACTTGCATTTACTTCTGTTGCATTTATTTTATCTCTTTATTTTGATTTAGTTTAAAATTAAAAAATTGGGATCTCAGTATGTTCCGTTAAGTTTGAACTTACTTTCTCTATCCATTTCCTTATGAAATTAAGATTGTTTTAAGTTGAGTTATTTAGTAAAATCTTTTGTTTCGAGCATGCATGCTGGTAGTAGCCCTAGGTAATCTATGTCTAGAAGTCAGGCTGTTACATTGTGTGTCTCTGCATGATATTTTATTGGGGTTCTCCATGAGATGTTGTTTCTCTGCGTGGTTATGGTTCCAAATCCCCCATGAGATTGCCTTTTTTTGCATGTTATATATGTTGCATGTCTGACCTCAGGGGTCGGGGTCACCTACTGGGTACATATTTATATACTCAACCTATTCTTATTGTTTTTTTTAGGTAACAAGAAGGGTCACCATGGTGAATGACGAGGAGTGATTGCTAGGGCCATGGTCACCAGTCTAATATTCTACATGAATCATTTGTTTGCGTCATGAGTCTTTTGTTTTTATTTAAGCTTTTCTGAATAAGAATTTATGATGTTTTGAACCAGTTCTTGTACTTACCATTGGATACTATTGTTATTTGTTTTAAAATTGTGATCCCTGAGTATTATGGATTATTTAACATAAAGCTTTTTTCTTTATGTTTGTGATTTAGTATTATGCCATTGGAAAACTTATACAAACCTAATTCTTGAGCATGCATGCTAGTAGAGACCCTTGGTAGTTCTTGTTTAGTAGTCGGGTCTTTAAAGTAAGAGTTCAAAGTACAATAATGATTAAGATCAAATAACCATATGATCATCCTAATGATGTGTCTGTATTTTCTTTTCTTATAAGAAAATTGCATAACTCACCGTTGTTCAATCTTATGTAATCTCATTGCATACTATATATCATCTCAAGTCACATGTTACCAAATGAACAAGATCATTTGTAACAATTACAAAGTAGACATATCAACATTGTAACTATTCATATCACTGTTCTTAAACTAAATTCTCTCGTATGTTCATTAAATATACCCAATTTAATAAGGCATTTAGTACCTTGGGAGCAATATTTAGTATTGATTGTCCGTTTCTAAGAGAAAATGCACTTATAATTCAAACGTATATCTTATTTATATTTAAATTGTTTACATGATGTCACGAGCTTGAAGACATACATTTCAATGATATAATGAAATGGATCAAATTGACTCTGTAGCTAAATTATTATTCAAAAAATAATAATTGACTTTGGGTGTGTTTGGCATGACTTTGAAAAATAAATGTTTTTTAAATAAAATTATTTGTTTATGAGCATTTTTTTAAAAATTAACTATTTAAAGTGTGTTTAATATAGTTTTTTTTAAGTAATTTTAGATAATCAAAAGTATTTTTTAAAAAAAAAAAAAATCTTAACAAATAAAATGCATGTTAAAAAAATGGATTAATTTAAAAGCTATTTTTGAAGAAATACGAGGGAGATGAATTATCCAAAAATAAAGTAAAAGTATTTAATCAAAATTATTCAAAATATGTATTAAAAAATGAAAACATATTTGTAATTAATAGTATCACATTTGAATATAGTGTAATCAAACAAATTTATTATAAAAAGTACTTTTAAAAAAATATAAAATATAAATATAAATATTTCTTTAGGAAAAAGCATTTGAAGTAGAAGTCATGCCAAACATACGGTTGTTTTTATTTAAAAAGTATAACCATGAATAAGAGATTTTAATATAGTCAGATTGTTGGGTTTTTGGCAAAATATTAGAAGAGTGAAAATCTCACATTGGAAAGAATGAATGAAGTGATGAGTTCTAAGCACTATATAAGGGGCTTATGAGCTTTAGTTTTATTCATCCCAGTTAGAAGCACCTTAAGTTTGGTATATTAGCTCTAGTTAAATTTCTTTCTTGTATTCTCTTGTTTGAGAGTGGGGAGAAAGGGTGTGAGCAGTGGGGAGAAGGGTGTGAGCAGTAGGAAGCTTTGAGAGAGTGTTTTTGTAATTGGGGTCAGGGAGAGAAATTTTATGTGATTGTAACAATTTTTCGCATAGTGAAGTTTCTTTATGGTAGGTCATGGTTTTTCTCCAGTTTTGGAGTTTTTCACGTAAATTCTTGTGTTCAGTCTTTTCTTTTAAATTTCTCAGTTATTTTTTTGCTTATTCTTGCAGTAGAAGTGAGAGTTTTTTCCCAACAAGTGGTATGAGAGCGTCTAGGTTTATAGTTTCTTGAATTTTTGAGTATGCGTTGTGGTTGCAACATTGTTTAAACTTCCACATCATAAAAGAGTTCTTGAAACAGACTAGGGTAGTGTGAATAGTGTGGATTGTTCACTGTTTGCAAATTTGCTAGGACATGAAGCAGATATGTCAAACTCTATGAGTGTAGTGAAGTTTGATGTGGGGAAATTTGATAGAAGGATAAACTTTGGTTTGTGGCAAGTGCAAGTCAAGGATGTGTTGATACAAGCTGGGTTACACAAGGCTTTGAAGGGAAGACTAAGTGGTGGTACTTCTGAAAAGTTAAGTGGTGATGGTGGTCCAGTGGAGTCTAGGGGTGGTTCCAGCAGAGGTTCTAAGAAGTCCAACATTAGTGATGAAGATTGGGAGAAAATGGATTTAAGGGCTGCAAGTGCAATACGACTAAGTTTGGCCAAGAATGTTCTTGCAAATGTGCATGAAATTTCAATAGCCAAGGAGTTTTGGGAGAAGCTGGGAAGCTTTGTATCAAACAAAGGGCATCTCAAATCGGTTATACCAGAAGGAGTAGTTTCACACGCTGCGAATGGAGGAAGGTACGAAAATCTCAAATCATCTAAGTGTTCTCAATGGCATCATTTCTGAGTTGGAGGCGATCAAAGTGAAGATAGATGAGGAGGATAAGGCACTCAGGCTCATCTTGTCACTTTCATCTTCTTATGAATACATGAAGCCGATCTTGATGTACGAGAAAGAGGCTTTAGATTTTGCAGGTTACTAGTAAACTTCTATCAGAGGAAAGAAGACTGAAGAGTGAAGGGCATACTTCACAAGAGGATTCAGTACTAGTAGTGAGCCATTGGAAGAGAAAAGGTTGTTGGGCAGGCAAACAGTTTGGGCACATGAGGATTGTCCTAACAGAGCAGGTTCGCCAAAGAGCTCTGGGTTGGATGCTGACGGTGTCTCTCTCGTTAGAGGAGACGGTGACTTCCTTTGAATAAAGACTGAAATCATCTTCATGGTATGTCCGCTTTACCATGATAAAGGATGTGATGTTAGCGATTCTACAAGATTGCACATGGGCATTGGCTTGGCGGTTATGCAAGGTGTGTGTGGTGGAAGTTATGTCAATACTAAAGAACTTCCAGGTGAGCCAAGTAGGTGGAAGTTGCACCATAAATTTTAGGAGGGATTATCAACATGTGACGAAGAAAAGCATCTTGGAAGGCTATTCTAAGTGGGTCTACTTTTATGGTGGAGTAGGTTATAATTCTCTAAGTTGAGAATTAAGATTGTCGGTGAAGACAATGAAGGCAGCAGAAGCTGTGAGTTCTTCAAATATCCTGCAAATGTAGAATTTGTTGGGTTTTTGGCAAAATATTAGAAGAGTGAAAATCTCACATCGGAAAGAATGAATGAAGTGATGGGTTCCAAGCACTATATAAGGGGCTCATGAGCTTTAGTTTTATTCATCCCAGTTAGAAACACTTTAAGCTTGGTCTACTAGCTCTAGTTAAATTTCTTTCTTGTATTCTCTTGTTTGAGAGTGGGGAGAAGAGTGTGAGCAGTAGAAAGCTTTGAGAGAGTGTTTTTGTAATTGGGGTCGGGAAGAGAAATTCTATGTGATTGTAACAATTTTTTGCATAGTGAAGTTTCTTTTTGGTAGGTCGTGGTTTTTCTCCGGTATTGGAGTTTTCCTTTCCCAACAGTCAGATGCAATGCAAAAGAATTTCATTCTATTTTAACATGATTACAGAAATGTGTTAGGTAGGTTCAACTAATTAATTTCTAAATCCTTATGCCATCTGTTAGCACAATATTTTAAGATCATTGAATGTCGTGTAAAAGTTCTATAATTTCTTTGATCATAATGGAAGTTAAGTATAGCAAATACCTTTGCACAATAATGACGAGCTAATCTCCATCTGATGTTGGTATAAGATTGGGTATAGATTTCTTGTCGTAATTGTAGAATGAGAGGAGTGATGGGACCAACAAATCGGTTGCCATATAAATACGACATTGGAAGGTATGTCAACCGACACAAACAAAGCAAATTTGCAGGATTTACAGGCAGTATGTCTCCAAACATCCAAAATTCTGGAGGCATCGGATTTACTCCCTCCCACTCGTACATGCCTAGAATCTACAAGCATTCAAATTAGTTGTCATAAATTCATTTTATTAGAGAGAAAAGTAGCAAAATTAAGTAGATAGAATTATACTACTCACTGCAAGCCAAATCTTTCCCCAACTAGGTATGTAAAGGGCACTTCCATGGTCAATAATCCATTTTCTAGCTTTGCCACAACCATTCTCGTCGGGCCCTTCTCCCAGCAAACGCAATTGAACATAGTTCAGGACAGTGCAAAACATGCAACTTTCTCCCACAATGTAGAATCCCCATCCACCATCTTCATTCTGAAACATCACTCCACATTCATTAACAACAAATAGGTTTTCCTATTTGCTTTCTTATACCTACTTTTCTATAAATTCGTTTATATTATATATTTATGTATATATAAGAGTTTATTATGTTTTTTCAATGCATTTAAATAAACTAATTAGCCAATCGTTTACCTGATGACAATATGTATAGCGAAGAATTTCCTTTCGATGCTCTTCTGAAAACATAGTTCCTAGATGTCCAGTCACGTGGAGTGCAAATACCTTTTTTGCAACCAAAAAATAATAATAATAATAATCTGCCTTTGGTACAATATAATTATGCCTTCGAGATTAGTCCACTTTGTGGGTTGAGAAAACAAAAAGAACTGAATCCAGTTTTTTTTTATAGTTTATGTACTTCCAATTTTGATCCATTCTTAAATTCCTATACTTTCGAAATATTCATTTTGGTCTTTGTAATTTTAAAATAAAATGTGATCATTTTGGTACTCAACAATTTCAGCTCAACACTACAACCTCAATAAATTTCTTGAAATATATACATCGTTGTATATTCATTAAAGACTTTTTATTGTATATATAATTTCGTTTAAAAAATACTTTTTCTCCATATATTTTCATTGAAGCAACGATTTAGTGAGTGAATTTTAGTTTATCACTACTTCTTTGTACTTTAAGATTTGTAATAATTTAGTCCCTGAGTTTTAGTACGTAACAAATTTAGTTCTTGTAACTTAAAATTTGTGATGATTTAGTCTCTATCATGAAAAAATGTTGTTGAGATTTAATAGGGTTTCTTACAAATGTAGATCAATAAATTGATAAGGGGCTAAATGTGTTTATAAACTCCAAAACTATGAAATGGTTACATTATAAAAATTGACACTTCATTTGTTGAGTTTTTTCATTGTAAGAACTAAATTGTTACAAATATACTTAAAGGACTATCTTATTACATACTAAAGTTCAAAGGCTGAATTGTTACAAATTTGAAACTACAACGACTAAATCATATCATATTAAAATTCAGGGATTGAAAGGTAACTTCAATAAAAGCTTAAGGACAAAAAGTATTTTTTAACATGGAATTTTTTTTTATGATTTTGCAACATAGGCTAAAATCGGACCTTTTAGAAGTTTAAAGGAATAAAATAAACATTTTAAAATTATATAGTTAAAAAAAAAAGGTAGAACATTTTAAAATTAAAGAGACCAAAATAAATTAAAAAAAAATGTAAAGACCAAAATAGAATGGAAAGGCATAAATAGTTTACTAATTATACATGGGGAATGAAATAAATGAGATAATATGAATTGAATTAAATAACAGTACCAAGGGAGGTGAAAAAAATAAAGGACCAGAATTTTCAGCAGGCCAATGGCCTTGGTGGCTTTGCAAGGCTGCAAAAAATGTTGTAGCTCTTCTCAAAGCAGTTGTCACTGTTTCATTCTTTATGATTATTTTTTTATCACCACCTATTTCTTCTTCCACGACCACTTTTGAAATTGTTTGTTTGAAATTTTTCTCTCGCAGAATCTGCACTTCCCAAGAGATGGACATTTCAAACTATTTAAATAAATAATCTAATAATGATTTTATGACAGGAACAACACAATGGATTTAATGTGTAATTTAAAAAGAAGAAAAAAACCTGAAATCTCCAGAGCAAGTCACTATTGCATTTGAGGATTTCACGATTCTTGTAATAATTTTGGCGAGCTGCTTCCACTTCAGCTCGCTCATCTGGAGTACCTGCATCAGGATCAAATTCCCATGTTGGTCTTCCGACAAAGTTGTTGGTGCTGAGTAAGCCGGGGCTATTTGCTCCTTCTCCAAACTTAAGTTTCCACATTTTGAGTCTATATTTCGAATATCATGAAGGAGAGGAAGATAAATAAACTAGAACATATAACACGAGGAAGGGAGACGCTAAAGCCATTAACCACACCATTATTGACTTCTCGCCCAAGTTGTATTGTTAATTAAACAACTCATTAATTGCATTCATTTACGGTTTATTGCTATGCTACTACTTTTACTAGACTTCAGGTCTCGCTAAACTATTAGTTTAATTTTTTTTGCCTGGAAATCTTCTCGTTCTGTGGTAACATGAGATTTTAGTTTATAATTTTAATTTTAATTTGTTATGTTATTATATGACTTCTTGTCAAACTGAGCATAACTCAACTCGCTAAAAGCATACCTTCATGCATGGGTTCAAATCTCGTTGTCCCCACATGTTGTTAAACTCAAAAAAAAAAAAAAAAAAAAGTTTGTTAGGGGTGAAAATCCAACTTGACGCGTGGCACAACCACTAAGAGGCCACATGTCCCAAAGAAGGTTCACATCACAACCAACACTCAGTACTGCCACTAGAACAAATATTACATATCATACTGTCGAAAAAATGATATCTTAAACTTTTCATAGTTTTTTTTGAAACGTCATGGTAGGCAATGTTATTGAAAGTCTTTGACTTTTCATAGCATTTTTTTCATGCTATACAAAATGTTAAAAATTCATATTTGATTGTATAATTTTAATGTTATAAAAACTTTTCATAACATCATAATGAACGTTATGTTAAATATTTTATAGCTATACAAAAATGCTATAAAAGACTTTCGATTACGTTAAAATCATTCTATTGTACACCTTTCATAGTGTTCTCAAGAAAATCTAATAAAAGCTATTATAAACACTTCCATAGCATTTTTTGCGAATGCTTTTGTAAGCGATGTTATGGAATATAGTGACTTTTTAAAGCATTTTTTTTTATAGCTATATTAAATGTTATAAAATTTTGCAACATTTCAATTATTTGAATATTTCATAACATACCAAAAATGCCATAATAATCTTTTTATATTTTTTTATAGCATTTTTTCAAATATTATCATAAATTTGTATGATAATATCAAACCACAATTTAAGTCATGTTATAAATGTATCACACCATTTTAAATTTAACTTTAATATATAGTATTTTGCATATCTACTTATAAAACTATAAACCATAAATAATGAACAAAAAGCATACTAATATATTAATTTTATAGAGTGCTATATATAGTAGAAAAAGAAGATAATATAATTCCTATTAATTTTATAGAGTGCTATACAAATAATTTCTAAAAACCATTAATTTCTATTATATATAGTCTAAAAAGCCAAAATATATAACTTAACTTATCCTTCATAATATAGCACTTCCTTTAATTATATTGATTTAAAATAAAGAAAACTAACAATTTTGAATAGAAAAAGCAACAAGCAGAAATAATCATCAAAATCTAAAATTATGATATTCATCATTTGTATGCAATATTATATGTGAAACAAATAATTTGTATCCAATAAAGTTAATAGAATCAAATCAAGTTTCTTTAGTGGTACAAGTCTGGCTAGATAGGAGTTACAAAAATGCAAACTAACAGATGGCAAGGGACAATGATCAACTAAACTGGTTACATTAAAGAAATCCTAATCACCCATACCAACAATGATTTATACATTGAAAATAAGGCCAAAAAAAAAGTCACCAAAATAAGGAGAAATAATTTTTTTTAAAAAAAAAAAGAACCATCACAATGTGCAAAATAAGATCCACAAAGAATAAGAGGCACAAGCTCTGAAAAGTATAGAAATATCCAAATCAAAGGCTTGAACTTCCTGAAAAATAAATAAGATGACAAATAGATTGCCAAAATTAAACATTTCAATAGCAATACTTGTGAAAGATAGAAGAATACAGTTCTAACTACCTTCACAAACATTTAAAATGACCTAATAGTTGGAATTAGGTACAACATGTTCCTTGTCTTTTTCAAATATTATAAGCCTCCATCCCTTAACAAAATTTTAACGTACTTGTTTACTAATTAGTTTTTGTGACTTGTATATATAGCCCAACCAATATAGAACAACATTCACCAAGATCAATAGACAAGGAATCTTTCCTATGTTGTAGGTGAAGTTGACGCAATAAAGAAAAATGTTACCAATTTGAACCAAATAACCAATACTTTAGTTGATAAGTGGTAAATGATAGCACTCAAAAAGTGCTACATTAGGACGTATAATTTAGTATTTTTGTATGTTATAAGTGTACTTTGATATTTCTATTTGTGAAATTTTGTAAGAATCGAGCATTCCAAGGAAAATGATGAATTAGAGGTTGTTCGAGGCGAAAAAATGAGTCAAACAAACCACATATGGGCTAAATCAAGGTAGAAAATCAAGAAGCAACTCAAGAGCTAGTGTCTCAATGTTAGAGGACAGTGTTGAGATGCTCAAATAGTGACAAGAAGGCAGACGCTTCAGCGTTGAGACGCTAAAGAAGTAGCGTCTCAATGCTGCAATAAAATTCCAAACAAAATAGAAAAAATTTGATGTAGCGTCTCAACACTACCTCGATAATTTTGCCTCTCTTTGAAAAATACGATGGAATTTTTGTAAATATCAAGCATAGCGTCTCAATGTTGCGGCAATGTCTATAAAAATAACTTATGTTCTAGGTTAAGGGGGTCGTTTGTTTTTGGAGAAAAAAGTTTCGAGAGACAGAAGGAGAGTTTGATTTTGAGGATACTGAGCAAGGAAGAGTGATTCCAAGTGATCAAGGGTGAAAACCAAGACCACAAAGAGCGGTTTGAGGAAGGAGACAACGTTGAAGCAATCTGGAAAATTTCTTCTTCCTTTTCTTTACACTTTTTCTATTATTGAAAATTGTTTAGGGTAATTTAGAGCCAATTTGTGGCTAAAATCTTTGTAATCTTAGGGTGTTGGACTTTTTAGTTTAAATTTGATGATTTGATTAATTTTATGGATGAATTATATTTGCTAAATCCACATAATATTTGATGAATTTATTATTATTCTAGCATGAGAATGTGGAATAAATTCCCTTTATAATTGATTGTTGGCAAATCATGCTTTTACAGCTTTTAGGTCTGCTTGATCTCTTGCTGCATTTTGCCACCACTTGATCTTGATGACTTTGACTAGGATTCCCCTTTTCTTGAGTTTTCACTTAAATCGTGCAATTTATTGTTAGTTTAGTTTAAAATTAGTTTTCACATACGCATTGGATCCCCAGATAAAATTGCAAAAATTAATTAAAAACTAAGAGAATTAGCAACTCGATTCCAAGAGAAGGCTACTGGGTCTCATGACTGTTTTATTACAACAATTGACTCGTGCACTTGCGATGACACATTGTTGGATGCAATCAAGTTTTTGGCATCGTTGCCTAGGATCGGCGAGTTATTTCTTTTATTCTTGAGAGATTTGATATAATCTTACTCTAGAGTGTATCTTATTTGTTTTTTATTTTTGTTCTATCATTCTTTTTACTATTTGGTTTCTTGTGCATGCGAAGAAATCGTGAGGCTAACCTTGTTCCCTTGACCCCTAAAATTGACAGAACTTTTAGAAGGAATTGAAGGGAGAACATGGGTGAGCCATAAACTATAGTAAAGCAGCAGGGACCCTAAAGGCCAATTCGAGACTATTTTCAGTCCACCATCCCTACAACTCAGCCAGGGATCTCTTAAGACCAATTGTTGCATGTAACTTGACTATGCTAGGAAAAAGTCTCAATCTAAAGCAATGGCGGCATGTCAAACGTACCCGACCTAGGAGAACCCAAATTTGGAGCACCTTAACTATGTGAATAGGAGTCTAGGATATCGAGGAGGTCTGATGCATAACCAGTTCTCCAACCAACAATCCCAGCGACCCACACATTATTATCTAGGTTTGAGGAACTACGTAAATTTTTCATATGCTAACACGAAGAATGTTTTGCAGGGTCTCCCAAGATTCGCATGTTCTTTCTACAATTAGTCTGAGAAGCCCTCGATGAAGGATTTAATAGGAGTGTTCATAACTGAGTCCCGAAATAGGACAACCAGTTTACAGAGTTCAGTGGATGGTCAAGGAAAGGCTATTAAGAATATCAAGGTTCAGTTGATCAGATGGCCACTACAGTATATTTCTTATAGAAGGACAAGTTCCCGAGTAACACCGAGGTAAACTACTCAGAACACTACAAAGGCAATCACACTGAGAAGTGGCAAATCGTTGGAGGATGCTAGGAAGGATGAACCTGAAAGAAAGAGAATAAATGAGTCTAATGAGAAGATCAAGGATGAGCATACTGAGAGTAGCAAAGTTGAAAAGAATGAGGAATATGCACCTACACAGTCTACGTCAGGGAAGTTTTTTAATCCCATCTCTGTAGTTTCGAATAAAATTCTTTATTCTAAAAGATTTCAAAAGAAAAAGCTTGATGAGTAGTTTGTAAAATTTTGAGAATTTTTCAAGAAACTTCACATTAATATTCCTTTCGCTGATGCTTTAGAGCAAATGTCCACTTCTGTGAAGTTTATGAAAGATGTGTTGTACAAAAAAAAAAAAAGAAATTCGAGCAATTTGGCACGGTAAAACTCACAGAGAAGTGCAGTACGATCTTACAAAAGAAGCTACAAGAAAAACTATAGGATCCAAGGAGTTTTACTATTGCCTATAGTATTGGTAGTTTATATGTTAATCATGCATTGTGGGATTTAGGTGCCTCAATTAACTTGATGTCTTTATCTGTTTACAGGAAACTTGACATTGGAGAAGTGTAGCCCACCACCATTACACTTCAACTTGCAGACCATTCATTGACATATCCCCAAAAGTATAGTTGAAGATGTTTTAGTGAAGGTTGACTAGTTCATTTTTACTGCAGACTTCATTGTGTTAGATATGGAAGAGGACTCTGAGGTCTCAATCATCCTTGGAAGTAGGGGTGAACATTGGTTCGGTTTGGTCGGTTTTAGGCCTAACCGAGAACCAACCTGAACTGATCGGTTTCAATATATTCAGAACTAAACCGAAGGGAAAAAAATTCGAAAAGCGATTGGTTCAGTTTCCTTCTGTTCGGTTCACTATCGGTTCAGTTTTCGGTTTCGGCCTTATTGGATTTTTTTTTTTTTTAACTTTCACCCACTTTTCACTTAAAATATCAAACAAACTAAAAGAAAGTGGAGCTGTCTGTACAACTTTTATAGTTTAAAATTTTATTTGAAACCATCTTTATGGTTTAGAATAGTTTATAACAAATTAAATGTTCAATTCTGTCTTACACAAAAAAAAGAAAGTTCAAAGTCTATGAATCTATAATTATAATAAAAATGGTTTTTGCTTTTATTTTCTTTCTAAATATATATATTTGTAAGAGACTTTTAAAAGTGATTGACACTCACACAACATACAAATATTTACAATAGCATTGT